>JAAXYW010002653.1:0-14384 GCA_036851895.1 Orthonychiurus folsomi | reverse complement strand
AGTTGAAGCGTCCCTTTTTTCTGGTTTACTGGTCTTGACTTTGAGAAGGGTGACACGAGCCGAGGGGTGTAAAACAAATCATTTTCAAACGAGCGAATATGTTGTGTAAGCGTAACACGGGGTGGCAATTTATTTTGCTTGTATGGGTGAGTGTACTTAAGCACTTTCTAAAATGTTAATCCAACCCAATCAAAGAACAGCATAGCTAATATTGATTAACAGATTCGATAGGCGCCATATTACTTCTAACATTACTATTATCAAACAAAGCAATTTTTCTGCTAAAGCTAACTAGGGGGCGGGAAAAACAGTAGCGAGTTTCTGTAAACCATTAGATTTTTATATGCAAACGTTGCAATGGCAAGACAGATTTTGTATCCGTAATAAAAAAATGCGTAGGATGAGACCACACCTCGCACTAACTTTTGATACTAAATCCCACATGGAACGTGTAAATCTCTTCACGGTTTATTAATATTGTTGGGACGGGGACTATTGAAATCCGGTTGCATTATTCCTATGCACATAAAACTGACTAACTTCAAACGATAATTCAGTGTATGGGAATAGACTACGACACGATCACAATTTAATTGGGCATAGGATCAGGGCCTACACAAGATTCCAGTCCTTCTTCAAATGACGCGGAACGGAAACGTAATTTCTCTTCCCCATGCATGGCAGTCAGCAGCAGCCCATTTAATTTCTCTGTAAAAATACTATCCGTTGTTGGTACTTGAGGCTTGAATTAACATTGGACTGGATCCTGTTAACAATTTTTCAATTCTGATGGCCAATTATTTAGAAATGGATTTACGCAGGACCATATTTGCAAAGCTATTCCGAAAAATGTCTCTCACGATTCCTTGATGAGGCTTGAATTAACATTGGACTGGATCCTGTTAACAATTTTTCAATTCTGATGGCCAATTATTTAGAAATGGATTTACGCAGGACCATATTTGCAAAGCTATTCCGAAAAATGTCTCTTGTGATCGTGATTCCTTGAATTTAAAGTAAAAAGGATTTCTCCTGCCTGCAAAGCCAAGGCAGCTGTGCTTCTGACGTGACAACTTTTTCATGACAAAAATAATTTGGAGCCCAGAAGCCAGGGCCTGTCCACTTTAAACCAACGTTCAATTTGTCAAATCCCATGTTCTGCCATTAAATCTCCCATATAGGAGCATAATCCATTGTTTGAATTTATGAGATTATTAAGGAGGAGGACAATCCGTGCATGTCAACCAATCTCTATCTCATAAAACAAGTTACAGATCTCCTGTCAATACCTTTTCCATGATAGATGGTCTTGGAGATGAGACACAGACCTTCAGCGGAGACAACACTCCTCGTGTCATTTTGGAATTTTCCTAAGAATAATTTAAATGACAGGCACTTGACAAGTAGCTATGACAAGGCAGGGCAAGAGTGACAGGGAAAGCCACTTGATTTGCCTTAAAGGTAATCTTTCTTGGCTGTGAAATGCAAATGAGATGCATGACAGATATGGGTACAGTACAGTTAGATATATGGCGTCGTTCTGCCTCTGGTTAGGCCAGACATGGAGGAAGCAAAATAAAATTAATGTAAATGCTGATTAATGTTTTATGATACGGCCAATCCTGTTAACACCTTAAAAGTGAAGCGTGGATAATTCAAGGAAGGAACAGACGTAAGCGTGTATGTGGATTTTTTTCTTAGGAATAATGGGTGGAAAATCCTTATAGTACATGAGAAATTATATGGTTTCCTCACATTATCATTTGACCGAACAATGAATTTACATTCAGTTGTAGATCTGAATTAAAATTTAGTTTTATTAACACTTTTGTAAATGACTAACCGGCGCTGATGCGATTAGGGCCTAAATGAGTACGTTTGTGGCAGATGAGGTTTGAACTTTTCTGATGTCAAATATTGATTTGGTAATGTCCAAACCCATACACTTGAATTTGAAGCATTCAAGTCCAACCCAATAATTTCCCACACCCACGACCCACCACAACACAGTATGTGGTGAGTTGAAAATTTGCTGATAAAGCAGGTGTCAGAAACTTGCATGAATTAATTTTGTGTTCATGCAAGCATTGTGTAAGCATTAAAATTTTAGGTCAAGAAGCACGAAATGGCAAATTTAAGACTTGACCATCGATTTGCACTACTTGCCAGTTCTGATCATTTAATCCGTTCGATTTTCGTTTCAAAGGTATGAAACCCCAAGGCAAAATTTGATTGTGAGTCAATCATTGAACTTTCCCATTGTTGAGCAAGCATTGATTTGTTTTTCTTGTCCAGATTATCTCTTGGGTGCGTGCATTGGCATTAACAATGAAAATATAAAAGGTGAAATTCAACCCCACCCTCAATCCCTAAGTAAAACATTGACCTGCTCATACGTTCGACTCCCGTCCAATGCGTGAGTGCCATCAGCCCGAAACATGATCTTCGGATTTTTTTTGTGCGTGGATTTTTGCAAAATAAATGAGAGTATTGCTTTACAATTCTTCCTTTAATGTGATCGGTCAAAGGGAACATGAACCCTACACCATGCCACGTCAGAAGATCATAGTACACCCTTCGCTGTACTCCAACTCATTAAGATTGAATTGGACATGAAAAACAGGTGGATGAAAATACTGGACCTGGCCAAAAACCAAGCCTTTATTTTCCTTATATGAATCTTGCACCTGCATTGTCATCTTTGTTCGTAAAAATTTACACGTCTTATGATGACTCATCTCCATTCATCAACTTGTTTCGTGGTAGTTCTCTATTCGGTTTGACACAGAGGCGATGTGCTTCCTTGGCTTCTCTCATCCGTAGTTAATTTAGTAATTTATTACATGAACATGTTTTTAGAAAGTTCAGTATTTACAAATAGTGGAAAATTATTTCAATTGTTAGACTTGGTTTGCAATTAACACGAGTGATGTAAATTAGTAAAATGCAATCGTAGGCATCCAATCAGGAGAGGCAAACAGGCAAAGGGAAGAAAACAGACACTTTGGAGCCAAGGCTAAACTCATAATTTATTTGCTTGGAATGCAGAGCACCACACTTGTAAAGTGAGTCGCCAAACTTGACAAAGCTCTAGTTCTATCAAGTGTGGTCAGTAGGATGAATACAAAAGGTTTAAACTTGTAAAACTTGAGTAGTGCTGTTAGTGGGAATGCCTTCTCATTATTTTAAAACCGTTTTATGTTTTTGCACTTTTAGATGTAACCCATTGGAAGACCATTTTTGAACATTTTATTCTTATTTTGATGGATATTTCAGAAAAGCTGCAAGCTCTAAGTATTTATAGAATAGAAGTTTACCTAGGGCATGAAGCGCACTAAAAAATTAAGCAACTACAAGTTTATTTCTGGAAATCGCTATCATAATTTAACTCAAAAATTAACTCCTGGAACAAATGTACACAATTTTTCCTTCGCGTCATAACTCCCAGTTCGTTGTCAAATCCCAGCTGTTTGCAATACTTTTCTCAACTCTTCCGTGTTGTCATCCACATCAAAGATTTGGCAAAATTTACCAACGAGTGACGTCAGACGGGGAAGTTTGTTGACTATCCTCCGAGCTTTCAAAAATTGAATTTCGGCCAAACTTTTCTGAATGAACCAAAGAACGGATGCATCTCCCACTCGACTCACATGCATTTACTTTTCTCCCCACAGGAATAAAGGGGGGTTTGTATGAGACCGCACTTAACTCGAATAAAGTTGTTCCTGTTTTCTGTGGAAAGGGAAATGAGATTTTGAGAGAGTTCCCCTTTAGAAACAAATTATGGAACTGTAAAATCCCAAACCCGAACCGCACCGTTGTTGGTAAGAGGTGGGCCAAATTATAAATTAATGGAACCACAACTTTCTATTTCTGTTTGGGCTTACTGTGAACGAGGTTCCCCTTGTGTCCCATTACAATGGACACAGGATTTAATTTATATTTAAGACCTCCGGAACCCGGAACTCCGTCAGATCCAATAATCAGCTTAATATACGTACGCCGGATTTTCAAACACCCATTTGGCATGTCACGTGATGGAAATAAATGGGGATGCAATTTGCACAGAAACTTTCCTGATGACGATGATGCATGATGGCCAAACCTCAATCAGTGGGATTATTATTCTCCCTAAACTTTTTTTTTGCTTTTTTGCCAAGTTTCGTTCTACTAGTGCGGGATGAGAGACGGAATGGATTTACTTTAGTTTAAGCCAAATAGTGGCAGTCGGTTTGCATCGGAGAGAAAAAGAGCAGTTTTGTAGAGTAAACGGTTTTCTTATTGCCGTAAGTAGGGATTTCAATTGTTTCAAGGCCTTCAAGATGTTTTGAATATGTAAAATTGGGTCTATAATTAGGCTTGGATTGGGGATAAGACTTACAGAATAAACTTGTCTGGGTGAATGATTAATGATTGGTGGCGAATTTTGCAAAATTGCTTTGCCAAGTGGGATTCAACTTGAGATGGAAAGGGCATTGGCAATGCGGGAAAATACAGAGTTTGCTGTTTCAATAGTGAACGCTAACCGATTTCTTACTCGGAACAAAATACAAAATGATACTGTATTCATTTCAAGGTCACACCAATTCAATGCGAATGTTAAGTGTTGCTCAACTCCGATCGTTTTATAATAAATTTTCATTTCAAAACATGTATTTTAACCAGGTTTCTTTCTCGCCATGCGTTTGAAGTTTGTACTTGTGTATAGTTGATATAGTAGTCCTTCTCGACTGGAAAAATTGTGAAATATTGCTCGAAAATACNAAAAATTGTGAAATATTGCTCGAAAATACCGGTGCATTCGCGCGTGGCATAACATTTCTTCAGAAAATTGAGAAATTTGGCAAAAACTTTGTGCTACAGAAGAAAATGAGGCTCTGAGTAACGAAAACTGAGCTTAGATGTAGAACGGGACTTTGTGAATGTGATTTATTTGTAAAACTCAATAAATACGTGGATGACGGCATTGGAAAGTACAGCTAAACACATCACACAGCGATAAATCCGTAACCTCATAAATAAAAATAGAATACCGTCTTTGCCATTTTATTGCGACTGCTTGCATACAAACTCTGTTTTTATTACTGAAGGAAAGTCAGACGGGGATTTTGTCCTCTCAAAAATTGAATCCAGGTCTATAGTTTACTATGTTAAGGTGGCCGTTCACCACTCTTGTATGTGTCTCTATCTCTTTTTCTGTATTTCAGGAACTGGAACATTCGGAAGGGTAGTCCTGGTTCAACACAGATTATCTTGTGAATATGGAGCACTCAAAATCCTTGCTTTCTGTGACATCATTCGACTCAAACAAGTGGAGCATGTCAAGAATGAGAAAAATATCTTGAAGCAAATCAAACACCCTTTTATTGTCAACATGTAAGCTTTTCTCTTGCATACAATTTCATTCAATTTTTGTGCTGCTATAATAAATTCACTATGCTTGAAAATCATTTTGCCCAAATACTTGGGTTAGAAATACTCTCAAGATTTGCACGTGTATTAATATTCTGCGATTTCAAACACACCTTAGGTTTAAGTCTTAATTAATATTCATTAGTTTTTTTCTGAGCATGGGGGTGGTCTTCACCTGCACTGCATTTTATTTTCATTCATTGTTTACTTTATTGCTGACCAGCCGCTCAATTACAAGTCCGACCCCTTGTAAATAGTAAGCGCTTTAATTGTTTAATTCCAAAAATGGGAATAATGTGTTCCATAAAAGGAATCAATACAAGAAATCGTTGAGGGCTGGACTCTAATTGTTCCTGGCTAATTTAATGTAAACTATTCTAAAATTGGCATTAAGTATTAATAAAGTTTACAAGTCTTTGCTGGATAGTCAGTCCCAGGCTTCGGCTATATGGACTCCGATTTGAAGCGCGCTGATTTAATGATGGGTCACATGCTGGGCCAACTGGTTATTAGACATTGTCTCTGCTGGAGTCAACCGATTTTGACTTACAAATTAGTTTTAAGCTCAGCAATGGTCACTTTTTTTTGGTGTTAAAATAATGTTCAATATTTTTTTTAGGAAATGGCACTACAAGGACGAGCACAATATCTACATGCTCTTTGACTATGTATGCGGAGGTGAACTGTTTTCTTACCTTCGAAGTGCTGGATATTTTTCTTCTTCCACCAGTAAATCACAAATGAAAATTATTTCTTACATTTGCCAGGAAATTAATGTCAATGTATTTCCAGGTTCATTTTATGCGGCTGAAATTGTTTCCGCCCTTGAATACCTTCACTCAAAAAATATTGTTTACCGGGACTTGAAACCGGAGAATTTACTCCTGGACAGAGATGGACATTTGAAAATTACCGATTTTGGATTTGCAAAGCAACTGAAGGATCGGTGAGTGCTCAGAAAATAATTAACTCTGGAATTTTTATCCGTGTTGATGAATGTCTAATTATTATCAAATCAGTACTTGGACAATTTGTGGAACGCCGGAGTATTTAGCCCCAGAAATCATTCAGTCAAAAGGACATAACAAAGCAGTGGACTACTGGGCCCTCGGTGAACATTTAAAAAATTCAATTTATGCCGTAGATAAAAAATTGAATGCCAACTTTATTAAATTTTAGGTGTGCTGATTTACGAAATGTAACAGCGGGTTCCCACCTTTCTTCGACGACAGCAAATACACAACATATGAAAAAATCCTATCAGGAAAATTATCTTGGCCAAAATTTATGGACTTGGTTGCAAAGGACTTAATCAAGAAATTACTATCCACCGATAGAACAAAAAGGCTTGGAAATATGAAGGTATACAATGGGCTATTCGATTATATTCTTCGAGTCAACTCAAGATACAATCGAACCGACCTACGGTCTACATAATTTAAAACCAGGCTGATTTGTATTATACATGTTTCAGAACGGCGCTGAAGATGTAAAAAATCACAGATGGTTCAAAGACTATAACTGGGCTGACGTTTATAACCGCCGACTTCTGGTAAATTTTTATTTAGCATTATTTGACCTATATACCAATTAGTAACCAATTTTTTTCTGTAGCCTCCAATCATTCCAAAAGTTGCTTTCGACGGTGATACAAATAATTTTGACGACTACCCGGAAGAGGATTCATCTCGCTCCAAAAGCGTGTCAGATACAGAGTTGGAATTATTCTCTGACTTTTGATCTTACTAATGAGCATCGTCTTCTAATTATCTACTACTTGTACAGAGCTCCTCACACATTAAGAATTTGTAGTGTATTTATTGTAGAAATCATAAGTCTGCAAAATGTTTGATTCTGAAAATGCGAATGTCGGCTAAAGTATATGTGAGGAATACCGCCCAACAATAATTCTTGAAATGTTGGATCCGTTGTCAGAAAATATATGTTACGCTATGTACCGAAGGCACATTCAAACTAATGCGTACTAATTCTCGGTAGCTAGAAATTGTATTCTTTTGGACAGTGTTTTATAGGAGAATCCTAGTGGTGCATAGAAAATATGTATACAATGCGGAGTTTGACTTTTTACGTTAAACGTGTTTGTCTTTAGCATGGTCTTCGCAACTAAAAATGACTAGTTACGTTGAATATGAAGACTTAAACTAGTTAGGTCTAAACGTTTTATCTGATTAGCAGCCTAAACAAATATAGAAATAGAAATCAGCATTGAGATAACTTAGTTTGGAAGGTAATGTACCATTGATTCAAAGTAAACACTCAACAAGAACTTACTATTGGAGAATATAGCTCTGGTTTTTATTTGCGCCTTATCCGACTTACTGAACAGAGAAAAATATATGTCAGAAGTGGACTTCTGAATTTGTTAACTAAAATATTACGATATCAGAACTATTAAACATTTTGAGTTACAGCGGAATATTTCCATGCTTCTTCCAAGGATTACTTAGTTTCTTGTTTGCAAGAATGTTCAGATCACGACAAAGCTTCCTTCGAGTTGTTCTCGGCTCGATGATGTCATCAATAAATCCTCTAACGGCAGCCGGGAAAGGATTGCCAAATTTATCAATGTATTCCTTCTCGTACTTTTCCACATCTTTGGATCCCCTGTAAAGAATTGACACGGCCCCTTTGGCTCCCATTACAGCAACTTCAGCAGTCGGCCATGCGTAATTGACATCACCGCGGAGATGCTTCGAAGACATGACATCGTATGCTCCCCCGTATGCCTAAGTTACAATAAAAAATTTCAATGTCACACTTCACAACAATATAGCGAACCGTAGTTATTAGGAATACCTTGCGGGTAATTACTGTGATTTTTGGAACAGTTGCCTCAGCGAATGCGTACAACAGTTTAGCACCGTGACGAATAATTCCGCCATATTCCTGAGAGGTCCCAGGAAGAAAACCGGGCACATCTACAAAGGTGATGATAGGAATTCCGAATGCGTCACAGAATCGGACAAAACGAGCCCCTTTAACACTAGCATTAATATCGAGGCATCCTGCAAATTAATGCCGATTAAATTCAAGCTTTCCTGGCAAAGCCCTATCAATACCAAGTCCTACCTGCGGCCACTTTCGGTTGGTTCCCGACGATGCCAACAGTACTTCCGTTCAAACGGGCAAATCCAACAGTAATATTCTTTGCATAACTTGGCATGATTTCAAAATACTCTCGATCGTCAACAATTCCTAAGATGACGTCATGCATGTCATATGCTGCTGTGGTTTCCAGTGGAACAATTCCGTCTAGAACGGGCACATCACGATGCCATGGGTCAATGCATTGAACTCGTGGTGCTGGCGATCTATTTGAACTGGGCAGGAACGACATCAGGTCGCGAACGTTTAAGAGAGCGTCGATATCATTTTCAAATGCTCGATGAGCAACTCCAGACAACGTCGTGTGTGTTTTAGCACCACCGAGCTCTTCTTGAGTAACATCTTCATTAGTGACAGATTTTACCACATCCGGTCCAGTAATAAACAAGTAAGATGTATTCTTCACCATGAAAGTAAAATCCGTTAGGGCTGGAGAGTACACAGCACCTCCGGCACAAGGGCCCATAATTACAGATATCTGTAAGAATGACGTTTAACGTTCGGGTCTCAAAATATTTCAATATAAAATGTGAGGCTTAATAAAAATTTACCAACCTGCGGCACGACACCTGATGCCAGCACATTCCTTTGAAAAATGTCAGCATAACCTGCCAAGGACTCGACACCCTCCTGAATTCTGGCACCGCCAGAGTCGTTCAGGCCTATGACAGGCGCCCCTACAAGAATTGCTTGGTCCATAATCTAATTGTCCAAATTCATATATATTAGTTCAAGTCCAAAGCCCAACCAAACAAAACACCAAACTATATTGAAATTTCTCAGCACTACCATACCTTGCAAACTTTCTTTGCATGAACACTCGATAAACTTCCTCCGAAAACAGTAAAATCTTGACTAAAAATATATGTAAGCTTCCCGTTGATGTATCCTGAGCCGGTGACAACAGAATCACCAGGATACTGCAACACAGGCATGATTTAATTATCCAAGTGAGGCAGTTTATTCAACAGTTTTTGACGTATTGAATGCTTAAAACAAGTACCTTCTCTTTCTCCATCCCAAAATCAGTGCAAGTGTGTTCCATGAAAGTATCAAATTCCACAAATGAGTTAGGATCGCAGAGTACATGAACCCTTTCCCGTGCAGTTAACTTTCCCTAAAGAGCAATTAAGATCGAATTAGGTATGTCAATATTCCTTCCTGCCAATATTAAATTATATTTTATTTTTCGGTTTTGAATTAACAGTGTTACCTTCTTATGCTGTGCCTGAATACGATGCTCTCCACCTCCAAGCAACCCAACTCGTCGTTTCTCATTTATTCTGTCGCGAACAACAAGCGTTTGTCTCGCACCTGGAGAACTATAACTTCTCCTAAATACCCTCATACAATTCCCTAGAATTGTCATTTTGGAGATCCCTTTCACTTTGTAAATTACAAATTTTAAAGTCCAGCCGAGCCAAGTCTTTGACTTGAACGACTTGACACGCAGACAAGGGATGAAAAGACAAATCTCCCAAATCCGCGATCACCCGATCACCCGACTTATTGAATTTGAATTCTCCGCTTGCAAACTTGTCATGCTTAGAGCTGCAGCTGGCTTGCTATGCATTTGCAAAATCAGTTCTTCAGATGTTATGTCATGTCATACTTCATAATCATACGCAAACATTAAGTAGTTGATATTTTGGATTGGATTTGCATCTTGCTCATGCATGCCTCATTGTCTTCCGTTTGTCTGGTCACTAAATGCGCTTACCACCTTTAAAAATTAAAAGATGATTTTGAATCAAATCAAAAAGCAGTTAAAAGCAACATGACCGCAATGACTAATATTATGATAAATGGCAAACAATAATTGAATTGTACTAATTGCAATCTTTCCAATTAACCACTTCGGGACTGCGCGGTGGCGGACTTCCTCAGAGGTCCTTCCTACGAAAAAGGAAAAGTGATGTAACCAAATTATTAACAGATTTCTTTGTTAAGTTAGGTTCGCTAGCATACATGCATGGCCCGCGAAGGCTAACTTTAAAATCTGCACGATGTTTTGCGAACGTTTACAAAACTAATGGGAGAATACCGGTAACAGGTCAACAATCATGAGGAAGTTTACCCATTCTATATACCTGAAAAGGCATAGCTTGTATTCGTTTTTGTAACACCTCCGTTGTTGCGTGGGTTGTTTTGGATTTGGCAGGGAATAAATGGAGGTGCCGGGAGAGGCGAGGGAAGGATTGGGACGCCACCGCGTGGGGTACGTGAGGTTACGGCGCTTATATGCCCTGTTCCCCCGTGCAGTGGCTGCACTGACTACCACTCCACAACACAGAGTACACTCACTCCTCCAGGGAGTTTCAAATCAATTTCCTACGATTTACAATTTAACTAATCAGGAGCTAAATTAACAAATAGTGCAAGGACCAAGGGCTCAACTTTGTACTGGTCCTCTGTTCAAAAGTGTCATTCGAAACGATTCACGCCAGATAGCCCTTTCCAACAAAGTCGTCAGCAAAACGTAATTTCCTCGTCGGGCGGGTTTAACATTCGGTTGGTCAACATTCGGCAAATCCAGGTATGAGTATGGCAGTAGTGACAAAGCATATATTAAACTTTAACCAGTTTCACCGTGATAATGGACAGGCGTATTTTTAAATTGACGTTGCTTGGCGGAGTGGGTATTTTGACTCGACTGGCTTTTCAATTGCTTGAATTGACAATTGAGATACAGCGATAAGGGTTATTTTGCAACTGCTGGCCTGGACGGTGGATGGTTAGTTGTAACGTAAGAGACATACAGACAGTAAACGGATAGAATCTCTTATAGATCAAAACCAAAATTTTATATGAATTGGTTTTAAATGCTATAAATTTAATACAATAGACGCTGGCAGGCGCAGGCAGCTACATTGTGAGGAATTTTTAGCGTATTAATTTCTTGGAATTAAAGGAAAGCAGGAAGATTTGTTAAATTGGATTGTAATTTAATTTATATCTTTTACGATAAATAGCAAAGGTAAGGGCATCTGCTGATGGGGCCCTATCTTCTGAGGAACCAAAATATTTGCATTACGTTAGGCCAGTCGACATCATCATACAACGCGCTGCTCGATAGTCGGCAGACACACACAGGACACAGTAGTTTGTTCTTGTTCCTGAGCGTTTCCCTAATACTGTGCTAGTTTAATGTGAGCATTGTCCGCCGTTTGCTCCATCACAATCTGATTTGAAACTTTAATATTTTCTAGGAAGGAGCCCAAGAACCTTGAAGATCAGTGGAAAATATTTTATGTCTGAACAAATAGAACCAGTAAAAAGTTGCAAATATTCGGACACGTTGGCAATTATTGTCCGCCTTCGATAGTTTCGCACGTTAGTACGAAATTGGAAAGCAGACATTGGATGTACATGCTGCAAAAGGTTCGTCTGTGTGTTTATAGTATTTTCAAGGATTTTCAGTATTTTTGATTTGTCGTGTTTCATTGCATTGGTGCATTAATACCACCGTGTGTGCGTGCATTAATAATTAACACTCCTATATTGTCACTGATATAATCCTTACAGCCACTTCAATTTAATAAAAACGAACCGATTACGAGGTTCGATTCTGCTGGCTAACAAATTTAACAAATGACAAATCGAAATTGTAGTGATGTGTTGTTTAGTTATCCTGGTTTGCCTGGCTGTCATTGGTTGATGCCAAACACCACCAGGAGTGGAAGTAAATTGAGTGTTCGAGACATTGACATCACTGACAGCGCAAAGAACGGAAACGACATCACAATGCCGCTCACCCAAGTGAGTAATTTTCTGGGCTTCACGTTTGAACAGCCCACACTAACTTTTGATTTGCCGTTGTGTTATGTGTTGCTTTCAAATTTTAACAATTTAAACTTCCGTAACAAAAATAACATTCTAACCGGCACCTGCGGGGCATAGCAGTATTAATGTGGTTTACTTAAATGAATTCGCATCGGGCAGTTAGATGTTACAGCTTAGTTGCTGTGTTAAGGTATTAATTCATTTTATTTTTTAAATTTAAGCAGTCAGTTGCATTAGAAGAAATGGAAGTGGAAGATGGCAACGAGATTCTTTCAGCTTCGCCGGGTCAACCGATTATGAACGATGGCTCAACTGGTAAAAACTTTTGATTTTTCACTGAAATAGAATTTTGCTTGAGGTAGTGTTGTCAAGGTGTCAAAGGCTTCGGACAAATAAGAATGTTGCAAACCATTATAATTTTGTGAACTACGTTTGCTGAAGGTTCGATTTGTGTTTTAACGTCTCAGGGAAGGGATGCTATTAATGATGTTTAATCATGTAATGATTTAATGTACTTGATAATGGAGTACTTATACTCTGGAATTGAGAAGTTAAAAACATTTTGGGATTCTAACTGGAATTGGAATGTAATTGCAGTACAGGCGAGCACAACCAACCTGATTGAAAAAAGCCCAAATAGTTTTTATCGTGCCTTAGCCAATTGTAATAAATGAATGGCTTCTTTTGGAATAGGCGTATTTGCTATTAAAAACACAAAACCTCTTATTTAGATGTAACTAATATGGAGGAAGACGAGGATGGAGCGGCGAGATCCGAAGCGACTTTCCGATTTACCGTTGAAGGAATATCTCGTCTGCGAGAACAAGTACTTTCTCCGCCGACATTCGTCCGAAATTTGCCATGGCGGATTATGGTTATGCCACGTTCCGAACAAGGCGGTGCCAGCCGAAACATGTCCCTCGGGTTTTTTCTCCAGTGTAATGGTGCTTTCGAAATATTATTTATTTTTTCAGTTTATTCTGTTTATCTTCGTTTTGCTGATAGTTTCTTTCGTTTTAAGATCTGGAATCTTGTAAATTGTGTTAATCGACTTTAGTACCGAACTGGCATTACTTGCACTGAATCCCATCCGGATTCCTGGCATCCACTAACAACGTGATGTCATATGTCATTTCATGTTTTACTTTTCAATCATTCATTTTACTTTTGTACTCTGAAATCTGGAATATGACTTTCTCGAAAGAAAACAAAGCATTGACGACAAATAGTCATATCTATTTTAATTTTTGTTTTGTATAACAGGTAATGGAGAAGCCGAATCCTCAAGTTGGAATTGTAGTGCAGTCGCTTCACTAAAAATCATTACACATAAAGCTGGTGTCGAGCATTTTACTAGAAGTAAGTTTATCCTTTGGTATGACAGGTTAGGTTTGGATTCAGTTCTGCCTGACTCACAAATATATGCAGGCTTATGACAACGACAAGTATAGGAATAAGTC
This sequence comes from Orthonychiurus folsomi, assembly GCA_036851895.1. NCBI lineage: Eukaryota > Metazoa > Arthropoda > Collembola > Poduromorpha > Onychiuridae > Orthonychiurus > Orthonychiurus folsomi. The sequence goes on along the minus strand of JAAXYW010002653.1, from coordinate 603 downwards.
TCCGCATTTCAAATTGAACTTACACCGGTTGAAGCGTGATACGATGGTCTAATTCGGATTTTTAATTTATCAGAGATAAGTCACATTTTCCACTCGAAAGAGAATGACTGGGGTTATTCAAATTTTGTGGATTGGCCTGCACTTATGGATCCAGCCAAAGGTTATATTAAGAATGACTCAATTACACTTGAAGTTGAAGTTAAAGCTGACGCTCCTCATGGTGTGGCTTGGGATTCCAAGAAACACACTGGCTTCGTTGGATTAAAGAATCAAGTAAGTTGTCAATTTTCTTCAGAGACCACAATCATAATTTGAGGATGTTATCTATTGCTTCTATTTGCGTTTGTAATAGGGAGCTACATGTTACATGAATTCTCTCCTGCAAACCATGTTCTTTACGAATCAGCTAAGAAAGGCTGTGTATAAAATGCCGACGGAAAGTGATGATTCTACGAAGAGTGTGGCCTTGGCGCTTCAAAGGGTTTTTTATGAACTGCAAACTTCTGATAAACCTGTCGGAACAAAGAAACTAACACGTTCCTTTGGATGGGAAACTCTCGATTCGTTTATGCAACACGACGTTCAGGAGTTTCTGCGAGTTCT
>JAAXYW010002652.1:0-14392 GCA_036851895.1 Orthonychiurus folsomi | reverse complement strand
GCTAAATTTTAAAAAGTTACCTCAAAAAATAATGCTAAATTCACGTGAATGTAAAAAAAACCAATTAGAAACCGAATATTTCAAAAATTGGGCCATTTCAAAAATTGGGCCATTTCAAAAATTGGGCCATTTCAAAAATTGGGCCTAAACATGTGTGTGTGTGCTGAATAATTAACTCGTGTATTTTCCGCCAATTCATTGAATGTACTTCCACAAAATTTACTGCCTCCGCAGGCGAAGAAAGCAAATTTAAAGTTACGAGCTCAACTTTTTAAAAAAATCCCCCGAAATTTCTCCATACCCCAAGATTCTTTACAATCTACAGAACAGGACCAGCAGAAAATCTAATTACCCTTTTTCTTTCCCTCATTGTGGCATGCATTTTATACCGCAGACGTTTCTTCGGTTTGAATTGATGGTGGTGGCGGAAGCAAGCCATTGATGACTACGGAGAAAGCAAAGGGAAAGTTTGCCCAAAAAACTTACTGCATATGCCCTCGTACAGGAGTTGAATGGGGGAGTGGGTCGTGCAGGCCTCGAGTCGAAGACGACATTCATTTTCAAAGGTTAGAATCCGGTCCGACTGTTTTCCGCAAACCGGGTCGTAGTCCGCTCGACATGAGGGACACTCACATACGGCCACTCCGTCTTTCTCCGTACAAGTGGCCCCGCCTTGGCAATTATGTTTGGCACATAAACTTTCACTCTCTGAAAACAATCCCCACAAATACACAGGACATCATCTTTCCATGTCAAAATTAATATCTCCCTTCGTCTCGTCCCGCCTTGTCTTGGGTTTTAATGGCTTGGCCTAGTGCTGGCACCAAGGGGATTCGTTGATAATAACACAATGTGAAAGCTAGCTGCTTTGCCAAATTATACTGTTGCATTATTTGCAACACTTCTCCCGCTGTGTAGTGGCATGTTACGTAGTAGATTGCCTTTGCAGAATTTAGAATTCTGAGTAACCAAGAAGGATGTTCGCATTTTATGATTGGCTGGCTCATTTCGCCATTAGAAGTCACCCAATTGTGAAGGCATGTCCTGATCTTTGCATTTCTGAGGCGTCCGTATGCTAAAATCAGCTAGAATGAAATACCGTGGTTTGCAAAGTAATTAAAATTAGCAACTCAGGTCAGGTTTTGGATTGAGTGTTGCATAGGAGTAGTATTTTCTAAACAAGAAAGCGCGGGTATTTCAAATTCGTCTTAATTTGGCACAAAATTCCGTGCACGGAGTGTCAAATGTCATGAAACCCAGAAATGTAAGGTTTGTATACTTTTCTTCACATGCGTCTATTAAGTTTTTCACTTGTATAGACGGGGAAATTACAATGCTTAGACATCTGTCTGTTTTCATGTTCTTTAGTACTTCGCACTGCATTTGAATTGGTTTGAATCCATTCCAGTGGTTGGATTTCAAGAAAATTGAGCAACAGGGGACAGATTACATCCTCACTTGTTGAATTTAGAGGGCCTGGGGTAAAATAAAATGTAAATTCTGTCTAGTTCACACCTCATGCATTATTGTTTCCCCTCCCCTCAGCTGGAGAGAACATCACCTTTACGACTATTACACAAATTCCCGTCCGTCTCAAGCGTCAGAGGCAGACGTCTTAAAAAGAGTTCACATGTTTATTCACATGCACCATGCCTTGTAAATTGCAGTTCTTCCCATTACATTTCGAACCTTGAATCCATCCAACGCAACGCAGGGTAAAAACTTTCTCCCTGTATGGTCTACCGTCTGAAAAACTTTATCTTTCACAAACAGGAGTGAGTGGAGGCCAGAACAGGACGGACGGTCGTCAGCAAAAAAAATTCCCAATGAAATTGATGGATGGGTTTGACTTCCCACTATTCTGTGAATGTCAAGGAACCCAAGACAAATTCCTTTGTCTTCCTCCGTCCCAAGAAAAAGGATCGTCCCATGATCAAATTCTTTCCAAACTACTTTCTCCAGTGGGAGAAAACCTAAAATATTGGAATTGATATTAGGAAGTTGGATGTCGAGGAAGTCGAAAAGTTTTTCATCTAATGAGTTTTTTCAGTATTACCCCTTATGCACGGCCACATATTGGCTATGACCCTTACGCTACGCCCCGTCCCGTCATGTTCATATGTAATATTAAATGCAATGTATATTTGATTTCCTTCGCTATATAGTCTACGTCGTAATAACCAAACTGAACTTGAAAGTCGAAACTGATCCGAACGTTAATACCATGTGTGTTTCGCCTCGCGTCCGCGGCTCACACGTGTGACAAATGGTGCCGAAAATCAAATGAACTCAAAATGAATGGATCCGTGAGTAATTCTCTTTTCAGCAAATAGTGGGGTGGGTCTTCCGCAATAAGACGGCGCCCTTTTCAACTCCTGACTGACATCATCACCTACTTAGATATGAAAACAGATGAAACATTTGTCACTTCTTCGGAGAATTGCATTCATTTCATTCCCTCAAGGAAATCCAAATGAAGGAGTCGTGAAAGAGAGGGAAAGCCCGGGCTTTGCGTTTTCTCCCGTCGTCCCAAGGGAAACTGGGCTCGGAAACTGAAGATGAGGTTTTGAGAAGAGAATAAAATGAGGGGGACGCGGGAGTTCCTCTCCTTTTCCTTCAGTTTCCCTTCATTTCTTCAAAGGGTGATGAAAGACTTAAAGGAGGGACTGGAAGGAAAGATGCTCATCTGAACCATACGGTACGACTGACTATCTCAAGGAAAAACTCAAAGGAAACACTGTTCATTCCTTCAACCCTTGGAAGCCTCCATGTAAAAAAGATGATGTGAAAATGGAAAAGTCAATAGAAGGGATTGGGGGAAAAAGAGTCTCTTTTTCCTCCTCAATCCATTATCCATTCCAGATCACAAAGCTGGTGGCTTTGACGGGAGGAGGAGGACTATGAACGCGTGAGGTTTGCAATTTTACATACAAATACCCGCGGTGGTAGTGGTGGGTCCTTTGGGGGAAGTAAAGGACGACGAAAGCCAGGAAATGCGAACTGCGAAGCCGACCGCGACTCTTTACTGATTTGAATTTTTTGTAAAAAAAAACACACACACAGTGGACAAGGACGGGAGGAAATGGGATGGGAATGTCAATACTTACCACATGTCCCTCGGTAGGCGACCCCAACTTTCCTTGAATCCCGACAAGAGGTTAAGGTCAATTGGCACTCGCTGTCGTAGGTCTTCCTATCCGTCCCACAAACCGGCTGAATGACAGGGTCACACACCATGGCACAAATGCATTGGGCGATTCCAAAACGATTGATTGCACAAGTTTCGTAGCCATTACATGTTTTGCTTTCACATGGATTCACGCCTGAAAGTTAATTAGAACAAAAAAAGATCTGAATTGATTGAAATTACTCTACCACTACGTTTTACCCAATTTGTAAATCAGGATCTTTGCCTTAACTTTAGTTTACACAGTTCTACGCACTAGATTGATGTAAATTCTCAATTTTCATTGCTGACGTTTTTCTTCTTCTTACGTACGTCGGTAAATAAATTCTAAACAAGACTTGATATTGGCATGAACGAACAAGTAATACTTTAAAATTGAATCTCCCGCCCATCCCATCCCATTCCCTTCTGCGCTGTATAGTAAACAAGGTTAACCCTACATTCATAACGCCCAATTTTATATTCCAAAATAGTAAATCCCCATCAATTCACATTTCACATTCCCCCGTCCAAATATTTTGCGGATTTTCCGCGCCCAGCCTCCAATTTTTTGATTGAAAGTGGGAAAACAATTTCCTCCAAAATCTCTCCCCCTTCCATTTGATTAAGGAAATGTAGCACCGGAGAAAGTACAGACAGCAATGTACACACCACACGCAAGCAGGGGTTCCGCTTTCTCTAAAGTGAGTCAGGAAGCTGGAGGACACGGCCGCCGCAGAGGAACCCCGGGTTTCCTTTCCAATATGCAATAAAACCCGGCTAGTGAAGAGAAGATATGACGAAAAGCTTTGAAAGTTACATACAAGCAATAACACTTTGGCACATCCAGTGCGTGGGTAAGATCCGCCATTCTGCCAACACATAAATCATTGAGGCGGGCGGCTCATCCTCAAAATATATGCATCCATACGTCGTGAGGGAGGTCAGATCCGATCCCTCCCACTTTTGAGTGATAAGTTGTGTGATTAGCATACGTACGTACGAAGAAAAATGGATCCAGCACAAAATAGAAAATAGAATAGAATGTGGGTAAATACCCGTGTCTAGTGTGTAATGTGTGTGAAGCCGAGATGAGTCTATTTTATAAAAAAGTTGGCTTTAGGAAACTTGACTCTCCCGCCGCACCGCACCCGTCCCAACCTGCCCCAAACAATTAATCAACATTTGAGACACGGACTGTCAAGTTTAAAAGGTTTATGAGTGGACGCCACAAGGAGGAAGGGAATACGCGGGACCTGGACTGTCATTTGTCATATTTTCCTGGAAAGCTTCGGATTAAATATGGGATACAACCAGCTGCTGTTTAAACAGGTCACATTTCAAAATATGTGCGTGCGTATGAACGTATGCCATCCCATGCTTAACCAAGCGTCTCATCTCGTCATGGTAAACAAGACCTGCATTTGTATTTAGGGGATCTCTTGGAGCACGACGACTCCACGACTTAATGTAAACTTGAAGAAAAATATTGTATGGAGAAAGTGTGTGTGTGTCGTGTGTAGTGGATAAAAAAAGATGAGACGAACCGGAAGAGCATTTTCCTCTGTAGATTACGCGCAGCTCTCGCCTGGAAAGACAAGCCTCTTGCCGCATGATACATTCATTGGAGTAAGTTTTTCCCTAGGGTATAAAATGAGTCAGTCAACTTATTATTACATATTACATTAACATTATTAGTAGCATAATATGTCACATACAATTACAGTACATACGGGTAAACAATCAAATCTTATATAACTTACGTCGGATCCACAAATTGGATTGAAGTCCGTCGCACAAACTTCACCACAGCGACAGGTTGGATTCCGTGAAAATTCATCCAAATGACAGGTTTGTGGGGCAGTGCAAAGGATGTCTTGGCACGGATCTGTCAGCCAACCAAACAATTGGATCAGGCGATGTGGTAAAACACTCAGATTCGAAGAATAAGTTTTCCCCAAGCAAGCAAAGACACGAACGTGTCAATTGTGGGACGTAGGGAATTGAAAAGGAACAATGGCTACGGGAGGAGCATGCAATCCTTGTCTTTAGCCAAAAATCCAATCGTGTGTGGTATTTTGGCAAGGGAAAGAAGATATTTCCGTAAAATCAGCAGTTTGGTGTAGACTAAAAGAAATGGCCGGGAACTTACCTACTAAAACTTAAAAATCACAAGTTGAAAGCTCATCCTAACAACATATAAATACAATAGAATGCTATAAACCTATTAAAGAAACATGTAGTGTAAATATTTCTAGGGTTTTTGTGTGTTCCATGCCTGAAAACCGAAACCCTTGACAAAACCCGGCCGGAAATAAAAGGAAGAGCTAATCCCCTTGAATCACCCACTAAATCAAGCAAAGAGTCTCACCACATTTGCCATTGTACTTGACAGTAATGGTACGTCCGAGCCGACAAGCGAGGCGATCCATTTCACATTTATTCCTGTGCATTTTCCCATCACTTCCACAAACGGGCAGGGAATCTTCCGAGTCTCCATAGTTGGGACAGGACGTCGGGCCTAAAATTCACATTCATTTTTTTAAGTCGTACCAAATTCGCATTCCTTATACAAAGCAAGACAAATAAATTGCATACTACTTCTACTAACCAAGTCAAACAAACAAACATAAGTTTAGGTCCTATGTACTACTACACTAGTATTAGCTTACATTCACACGTCGCATAGTGACCATCCCGCGACGGAACACATCTGGATCCATACAAACACGCCTTGTCAGCACATGGATCCGGCTCATCTGAAGGAAACAAGTAACAACTTTGAGTTCGGGGAATGAGGAGGAGGAAACCGGCGGAGAAAACGAGTCCCAACATGAGTATTTCTATTCCTTTCATGTTGTCGTCGTCTTTGTCAACGTGAAAGTCAGTCAAACGAGTCGATTGTCTGTCAAAGCCTAAGTTTGTAGGTATCCGCGCTTATGACGGACGAGCAATTAGCTTGGCGGCAAAATTTGAAAAACAAAATTGAAATTGTCAGTGGAGGATCTGAGATGTACGTGTATTTGGTTGAGCCTTTGGTGAAGGAGTGAAAGTCAGACCAGAGTCAGGGCAGCGTTAGTGTTGAGAGCATTAGGAAGCTGTTAAAAGCAACACGGACCGCTTACGCTTACACGACGCCACGCCTGCCCTTTTCCCCTGGTTCTGGCCTATTTCTTGGTGGAGTCTTTCTGAATATTCGGCAGCGTTTTGCAAATACGGACAAGATCCGTGCGGTTCGGTGGATTCTTCCAGTGCGGTGCGGTGCGGTGCGGTGCCGAAGGGTAATACCCTGCCTTGGTGCCCATACGTCACATTACTCCGGTATCTCTTTTCCGCTCCAAACGATCCCCCAGCCCACTTATTCTAAGGCCCCAACACTTAATGACAACTCAACCAAACGTAAAGTAAAAAGACATCCGCGGGGCGCCTTTGATTGTTCCCCAAATATTTGCCAAACACGGGGCGCGGGGGTGGTGTGGCGTCTTTTATTTTATTCATTCATTGCACAGGGGACTTCAGAAGGGCTGCTACGTAGGTACGTAGGCTCTTCAAACAAATACGGCAGACGGAGTTTAGTGTACGTACGGTGGTGGTGGAAGCGCTAATGGTTTTAACATGTTTGCTTCTCCTCCATTTCAAATCTGGACCATTTCCCACGCCAAATATTTATGTATTAATTCCCCGCGAGCCGTTTCCACTCCAACTCCCGCCCGGAATTGGGATGGAAAGCGGAAGACCCAAAGTTTTAGGCCCGCTCCCGTTTCTTGAGGGTAATTTACATTCGAGTTTTATACTACTTCATACATACGACTAAAAAGAAGAGGAAAAACGATAAAGATACATTTGTGGTGTGCTTAACGTACATCGAAAGTTTTATAAAGTAAAATTTTCTAATCCGCCCACTGCTAAATCGTGCGTGCAAAAGGGCCGGGCCGGGCGAGGAAGGGAGCTCCGCGTCCGAGGCGCGCTTTTTTTCCGACTGATTTACTTTTTTCCAACTCACTCAAATCCCATTAAAGTGTTCATTTCTTTTCGCGAATTGTGTCATCGGGAAAAGAAGTACGACCAGACCACAGGCCAGGCCAAGGGTGGCCACAGGCTGGAGATGACTTAACTTTATCCTGGAGGAAGGGAACAGGCAGGTTTCTTAAAACACAACCTGGTTCAACCCAAGAAAAGCCGCAAGAACTTATGGTGAACATAACTTTTTTTTATATCTTTTCAACACTGGTCCATTCTCGGCAACATACGGATGGAACTCCGGCAAGAACGGCGACAGAAATTGGTAAAATTCATTGAGGTGGAATATTTACACCCGTACAAGTCGAAAAGAGATTTTTTTTTGCGGAAGTTGGATCCAATGTAGTGCATTAGAAATCCACTACTTTTATGCATAAGGGGAAACGGCCGACCTGACAGCACAGCATAGGAGCACCCATGATGTCCATCTGGTTCCACGACTGGAACAGGAAAAGTGAAGAAAAAGAAAAACTTTGTGGGTGCCCAAGGAGCGGATGAAGCGAAAAATAAAGCGTGCAAACTGCCGCCACAGCCGGATCCAAACCATGTGTGAAAATCCAACGCCGTTCCTTACAATTTGCCATTTTCTTTCGTGAGTAATGGGAATCTCACATGCAGGAGCTCACGCCAGTGAGTATTTTTTTTCACCCGTCGTCGGCCTGCTCCCTCATTTCCAGCTCAATCGAATCCGAAGCAACAGAACAGAACAGCCACAAATCTGGAATCATATCGTCGTGCCTTATGTCCTGTATGTACGTATTCCACCCTCCCGTATGAGGTTTTTAGGCAAGCTCGTTTCGCCAAGTGGACGACATTTTGCTGTTTACCACAATCTCAATCCAAGTGAGTTCCCCCGTGAAAAGGAAAGCAGTTTGAAACAGAAATCGCGGTTTGGGAAACTGTCATAAACATTTCCTCGTATATTTCCCTTGGAAGTTGTTTTTCGGGGAGGTCCTTCCACGTGTTTGGGCTCGCATGCTTTTTTTCTGCACACCGCACCCGGGTAATGGACGACTTTCCCTTTTCTTCCCGATTTGTTTCTTCGCGAATTGCTCACGAGTACGTACGCAGCCCGACCAAGTCATTGGTGTTGTGGGATTCTAGCATTCTTTATTTATTATCCGTAGGAATCTGTTATACGTACATAGTACGTATTGGAATTGGAATTCAATAACCGCCGCGTATTTGGCTCAGCCAATGGCATGGCGCCGTGGCGTGCACTGCACGCCATCTGTTGTGTACGTTACATACGGCAGTACGCGAACATCGAGTCGCGTCTTGCGTGTCGGTATGCGGAAAGTAATTAATTTCTTGGATCACTTTTACGAGCAAAGTTTACAAAGGATTGTCTCTGCTGTGGATATGAGGCCTTAAATCCAAAGTTGAAAGAAATGAGTTATGGTTCCGAGAGCATGGATATACGATATATTTGAGCAGACCCCGCCGCGAAAATAGGAAGTCCTTCCTTCATTTAAGCAACGAGGAAAGAAACTTTTCCCCATAAATTCTTTGGCAACCCAACGAAAGGGATGGGATTGAGTTGAGGGGGGCGATGGAGAGAAGAGCTTTGGAATTTTGGCATCCTTTGATCCCTTGATCTTGGATTTTATCCTCGCCTCTTGTCTCTCAACTTAAGAGATGATTCCAACTAATGATTTCCTCATATTTGTGATGATTGCTTCAACCCAAAAATCCCCCGCTGAGGACTAGTGGTGTCAGTTTGAATTCCATTTGCCGTAAAACTCAAAGGCACAATCGAAGGGAGGGGGATTCCAGTCAGCGTTATTTGGGTGAAGGTATTGATGTCATAGTAGTCGACTCATTTCGATTTCCCTTTTCTTCTGACACTAATCATCTTCATTCGAGTTTGGAGGATTGGACATAGTAAAAGTTTTCAAAATTGGCGGGGGAGGGAGAAGCTCTAACTATTGACATTTCCTGACAACCGCAAGCCCTCTAATTGGCAAAATGCCGGCTGAGTTATGTGAAAAGGAATGGTTTTGGCAAACCAGGTATTCAATGCCTGTCTGCCTGTCAGAGCTTCGCAATTACGCACGCCACGTGCGACCCAGTCCACGTGTGTTATGTGTAGTTTAGTCTGGCCAGGAATTTACTCAAGGGGTCAGCTCGAAAGCAGGGTGTGGCTAAAATTATTAATATGCCTGCAATTGTTATTATTCAGCGGTCATAATTATGGTTCATCACCCATGCTGTTTTTTCTGGAAATGTAAACTCACCACAGGCGCCAGGGTGCTTGATTCGGACAGTTTTCTGACGTTGACACGCAAATTTTCTGAGGAGACACTCATTCCCGTAAGTGACATCATCATTCCCACAAGTTGGAGCCCAGTCCGAAGAACAAGCTTCCGGGCACCGACAACTCGCTCTCCCATTTTCTACCCGACAAGTAGCTCCGAAGGCACAGAAGGTTGTTTCACATGGTTCGTCTGTAAAAATATCAAAAGGATTGTGTCTGTACTGTACTACTTTTATGGATCCCAACCCCCGGAGGCTTTGAAATATTATCTACGTGCCACCCACAATGGACCCACCCGACGCGACGCCCACATTACACTAACGTAGTACATTCACATTCGTATGAGAGTTTTATCCAAAATATAATTGCGGGTGCTTAAACTCTTTGAAGAGTTTGACAAAGAAATATTATGGTATTAATTCTATCGATTTTGGTTAAATACGGGATAACATGGAGTCAGAGGGCGGAATTTTTTTGAATATTTTCTCCAAAGGGAAGTCCGCACGGCGCGCCGGCAGTCCTTCACATAAATTCTTTCATCCAACCCTTTCATGTTTGGGATGGTAAAAATTCCCTTCCTGTGCGTAGACTGCATTCTACTTCCACTGGGCTACGTAGCTGAAGGGAATTGATTAAAAGGATTCGACTAGAAAAAAATATTCCAATAACTTTTTCTCAAGACCGGATCTCTCCGCGCGACCTGGAAGTGTTTTAAACATAATTTAATTTAAAATACAAAATTTCCTATTCCCATAACTTGGCCCACCCCAATCTACGTAAGTTGCGTTACGTAGGATTCAGTCGCTTTTGGCGTTTATTCTGATTTCCGAAAAACCGGATTTCGGAGATTGCGTGTCGATGCAGGGTACGACACGCCGCGTCGTGGCATTTCCTTTCTTATGCAGTACTTGGCTGTCAGGCCAGGGCACCCGGTTCAGATATTCGTTTTGTACAACTCAATTTTGGGAGACGAGAAAAATGATTGAACAGGTGTGGCTTTGGGCTGGAATAAGAAACTAGGGTGTTGGAATTCAAAATGTGCGAAGGCAATTTAAGAAAGTCGCGCAGACCCATGACTATGTAATAATTGTGCGTAATTGTACAGAAACTGCATAAATTGCAGTTCAAATTGCTTTAACTTATTTGAAAGCGCCAGTTTTGGTTGATGTCGACTAGTCGTGCATAGAAGTAACCGATTGACAATTCAGTTTAGATGAATGAATTTATAAGCTGTGACATTTCTTGACCGCGCGCGCGCTGCTAAGCTACACTCCACTAATAGATGTATTAACTATTATTGGGAGCAACCATGCAGCACTGCAAGTCTTTGCGAACTGCTCTTCGTTCAAAATTACAAAGCATTAGTGGGACGTATATTTGAGCAGTGCTTATTGGAGTGAGCGACCCTTCACAATTATTGTGAAAACAATGTTAATACGAATTCAGCTAATTTCATGGGAAAACTAAAGTGACTTCACCTCAGGAAAAATCAGATCTTTGCGCGACCACAACTACAACACATATACTTTTCATTATGCAAATTAGCTACGGGGTTTGGCAGTTCACCCAAGGAGGATGCAGAAAAATTTGTCATAAGCTAGCGTTTCAACATAATGCCATTAACGTAAAGTCGAATAGTGTTGGAAATTGTTTACTTGCGTATTTCAAGAACGTAATCCATTTCAGATTACAGTGCAGTAGTTGACTGCGCTTACTTTCTTTGGTATAAACACGAATTTTTAGTTTAAATTTGGTCGCGCCATACAAAAGTTTGGCCACGAATTGTAAACTACATCTTACTACAAATGAAAATCCTAGTCATATGCTGTTATTACTTCATTTATTCAGGATGTACACGATTGCATATAAAAAAAAGTTCATTTTTTAATGACAAACACAACCACAATTGGAATTGAAAAGAGCCGCAACGTTAATGATAGAATCAAAAACCAGGTCTAGTACAGGAGAGTTAGGGCAACTGAATGTTGTTGGATTTCCGACTTGGCACTGGCATCCAAGATTCTCTGTAATCCTAGCTGCCAAAGGGTTGGTTGTACCTTGAAGAAACAATAAGGCGTCCAGGATTTCCGAACCAGTCTGTCCGCAATTGAAAGAGTAGTTTGGGCAGGCTTCTTGAAAAACAAGTTTGCTGTAGAATAATTGTATATTTTTAAACTAGAATGTCCTGTATTTTACTCACTAGGTTCCATTGCGCCAGTTGCAACGACCAGCACAATTGCGAAACCCAGGATTGCGTTCATTTTATATGTTCTAATGTGAATGGTTTAAATAGGCTGTAAATTTATTTATTAATACAAGAATCCTAAGTACGATCATAATTATTTAACTTATTAATTGTTTAATAACAATTATTGTACCTTTTGTGGTGTTTGTGTTTTTTTGTGAATTTAGTAAAGGGCAAAGCTGTGAATGTACTTTTTTGTAGGAGACATCTGGATTTTATGGAAAAATTTTCAATTGATTCAAAAATACACGCGAATACAGTACAATTACTGCACGTCAGTACATACAATACCCACCGAACACGTTGAAATTACTGCGGTTTCACATACAATGCGAAATAAAATTGATGTATTTGTATTATACACATACTATTGCTTTACCACAAAATAACTGGATCACAACAACCGCTTCACAACAATAATTTATGTATTGTTATGTTCAGCATAGCAATAATATAAAATTTTTGTGTATTGATGAGCAAGCACATGTAATTATTTTTTCTCCACGTGTGTTGCGTATCCTAGCTAATATTGTACACGTGTGTAATAAATTTAATTTGTTGTGGGGTTTTGAATGTGCAAATAATTTGACATCTAGCTTTTGTCACCATAAAAATGACAAACACAACACCATAAAATGCTTAGCCATTTAGACAACATATTTTGGGTGGCCAATTTCCGTGCAATTTAAGAAACACGCGATTTGGAAACTCTTAACTAGCCCTCTTATGGGTTTTCTTCAATAGAAATTAATTTAAGCAAATTATCATCTCAGAATTGAACACGATATTTGATAACTGCAATAAACTTATTTGCCTCTTGGTTAAACCCAAACGCTGGTAAAACGGATGCCAGGTTCGGAAGCTAGATTCAGCACATGCATGAACCGCGAATTCAACAATGAACTTGGAAACCTAGCACGCAGGAACTTTATTAGTCTTATTATACTTGGCAAAATGCCATCAAACAGTACAATTTGTACTCAGATACTTAAACATACAAAACACGATGCGTTCCAGTACACCAATTTATACACATACTAAAGTGGAATGTTTCCGTGTGCCACGCCTACGACCTTTGACCCCTGAGTTAGGACACTGACCTTGGTTAAAATGAAAGACAAGCATGGCATGTTACATGTCATTGTTCTCAGCAAGCTGTCCAAATTTTCTTGAGATCACACCTTGACCTCTGACTTAGTACACCGACCTTAGTTAAAAAAGAAGCTTGGAATAAGTGTTCCCAGGAGGTTGTGCTGCCGAAAATTGTTCTTCAGGTCACAAGTTCACTGGACCTTTGACCTCTATGTTAGAGCATTGGCCTTAGCTAAAATGGAAGCATGTGACATATCATAATTCTTAGGAAGTTGTGCTGAGAATTTTCTTGAGTTAGCATCTGGACTTGACCTTTGACCTCTGAGTTAGGGCACTGACCTTAGTTAAAACAAAAGTGAAGCATGGCATGTGACGTGCCATTGTTCTCAGGAAGTTGTGCTGATAAGTATTTGGTCACACGTTCACCTGATCTTTGGGACCTTTGACCTCAAAGCTTAAGAGAGATGACAAGTCGCCCGCTTGCGCGGGGCTAGTAATATCTTCTATGTAAAACAAAGTGTGCGCCACAATTGTTTCTTCCGCAATTAAAGACGATGATGCAAAATGAATTTCAAAAAATGTTTGTCCAGCTAATGCCCTTGACTTTGGTGGTGCGAGCTTTAAACTCTTACACGTGGTTAACCCAAAACAAGTTTAAAATAAAAACTACACAAGAACGAGTTAATAATAATTGTCCCTTCAAGTATAACACTATACTATTTTACGCAGTAATAAATGCAGGCAATAGTTTTCTCCACGTGTAACCAATTAACTTTCTTATAACCTACTTGCACAATCTAACACGTTGTGACAGCAAATAAAAACGCCTGCAAAGATAGATTACACCAGCATCTTTTTGTCATACAGCGAAGAATGGGTATTTTTGTAGTTGGTTGGAGCACATTTTTAGACATTGGCATCAATAATTCTTTTAAAAAACTAATTGCATCAAGTTGATCACAATCGACGACTGAATAGAATTACTTTTACTAAGAATAGAACTATTTAGGCAACCCCAGCTCGGATCTTGAGTGAAACCACATATGTTTAGTTGAACCGAAGGGAAATTGGTAAACGTGAGGTATAGTGCATTGATGCATGACTCCGCACGTACGTGTCTAACGTTTCCAAGTGGATCCATTAGCTCCACAAATGCCGAAGGGAAGCCCTCATACGCACAACTATAACCGTAACATGAAAAGCATCATCACTTCCACTACAACTACAAGTGCTGGTAATCTCAAGTTTAGCAACGGATATGGCACATAACAACCCAGTTTTCCTTTGAGGGGTAGATACACTTTCTCCTAGTTTTTGTTATCAAAATTCCTCACCCACCAATAGCAATAAACTACAACAGCAAACCACAGACAAATCTGAAAAATTGATGCTTGGTTTAAAATTCCATTTCTTTTCATTCATTCAATTAAGTAAATGGTTCAAACATTTCAACATATGAGTTGATGCTCACGAGCCAGATGTATGAATAGTAGGGTAAGGTGGGCTAATACTCGCCGGTGTGCTAAAAATCGCCGATTTGTAAATGTAGCATAGAAATTAAGCAAAGCAGTGAGCGCGTCCGCAAATTTGTCTGACGAGAGCGCGGAAAGTT
>JAAXYW010002651.1:0-14392 GCA_036851895.1 Orthonychiurus folsomi | reverse complement strand
GGAAAGACGCGAGTGGGCAGAGGGACGCTATGCAAAATACATAGCCCTGTGTGGGTCGAACCTGTATGTATGACTCATCACAAAATCCGTGTTCCCGTCAAGGTCCAATAATGGATTCCAGCCCTGATTTTAGTTAAGGGCTCCTGTCCTAGACAGTTATATTTAAACCCTCCTGGTTCGCTGTTAACTAACTGAACTAGACGCGGTGCGGTACAGTAATTGTTTTGTGTAGCCGCTATTCTGGACTGGGAGTGCTTCTGGTATCTGATTGCGTTTAGTTTGGACACCTCAAACTAGACGAAACGATTTTTACAAAGTTAATACTCCGCCTCAGTTTGTTAACTCATAATATTTTAGCCATTACTACTGCAGCACTTGCATACTTTGCTTTGTTATTGCCAGTCTAGTTCAGACAATATTAAATTTGTTACCGATTACCGAACAATTACATCATGATTTCACTATTCACACCATTATTATTGACACCATCAATCTATCCCGGCCACATCACAGTTTAAGTTTTACTAACATTTTAATGAAAAAATAGAAATGAAATGACAGGCGCGGGAGGTAATAATTTCATAGCTATAGAAATTCCTAAGAAAGTTGGAGCTTTTATTGCATATTTTATGAATTGGGATTCCCGTTTGCCGAATTGCGGTCAAGTAATAACAGTAAAAACACGGTAAATCTAGCTGGTGCGATGCTGTAATATTACGCAACGCGGAATGTTTATAGAATAGAAACTTTTTCTTCTAATCTAATCTAATCTAAAGTTCTGCTTCTCAAACAATGGATACATTTTCGGCATCTATCTCTATCTAACTGCTGTCACTCTTACAATCGACCCTGCAAATTTAACTATCCAGCAAACGCAATCCGATGCAAAATACCATTCAAATAAGATTCTTGCAAACTAATGAGTATTAATTGCTATAACGAAGTCTTGCGTGTACTGCCCGATCAATGCGAAGGATTATAAAAGCACCAATTATTTCTACCGATTTATCACGTATCAAAATTATATATGCGCGTACATTGAGGCAACGTCGCGTTACACTCAAGCCAGAAAACATTGCAGATTAGAGCTAAAGCACTAAGTGCATTGAGCCGGAGCATGTATATAAATTCTTGAGGGCTTATCTTGTTCTTGTCCGTTAAATTGACTATTAATATTAATTGGTAAATTGACTTTAACACTCGCACTCCTCCCCCTAGCCCGTTGGTTAGTTAATAATGTATTTGGAATGGGGAGGACACAGAACCACTCCGTGCTTCCCAAACCAACCAACCAACCGTCATTTTGTCCCATGCTTCTCCACGTTATTTTGCATCGGGGTCAGGGGAAAATGCAGGCAGGCAAGAATAGGAAAAGTTCCATGCCGCACAACAGCCCAAGACCGGCGCCCTCGTCCCTCCTCGCCTTCAATTTATTTTCACAGGCGGGTTTTCCGTCGTCCCTCCTCGCCTTCAATTTATTTTCACAGGCGGGTTTCAGCCTACGTCGCAGCCTTTGTACGTTTCCATTCCATTCCCTATTCCAACTTAGCCCGCGTTCAACCAAGACGCCAAAACATTAAGTTTTCATTCGCCTTTGTTTTTTATCCAAAACAACTTACACAGTACAATTTGAAGTCTTCCTTCAGATACTTCAGAGGCAAGCAATCGAATCATAAGCAACTAGGCACGACATAAACGTCAAACCGATTTCAACAAAATAAAGCTTTGGAATGCGTGAAATTGTTCATCTTCAAGTCGGCCAGTGCGGAAACCAAATTGGTGCAAAGGTATGTATTATTATTCCTAATTGTTATGAGATGCTGATTGATCGGGTTTATATTGTATTGGATGTATATCTATGTAGTTATTCTGATAAAGTAGATAAAGGGCGTAGTTTTATTTAGGGTTTTCATAATTTTGAATATGCTAAGTCAATGACAGTCACATTAAAAGAGTTACAATTCAAGGTTTATATTGTGTCAGTCACTAAATTGTATGGATGAGCGAAGCTGTGATTTCAACTACCATTTTCTTCCAGCAATGGTTCACACCAAACCATTGATTTCTACTCGTTGATTTAGTAATGATGACTATGAGATCCAAAAGCTTAGTTCATCAGTTTACATACCAAGTCAGGCCAGTTCAGTTTTCAGTTTATATTGAAGTTGGGGTGTACTACTACTTCTACTATAGCTGTGGAAGCAAAATAATTTAAGCTCCGCACTTTATTGCTGGTGCGTGTAGTTTGGTTTTGGCAGTAGTGGCTAAGAACCCGACAATTTATCTTGATTTATGCTGACCGCAAAACTTGGTTCGAGTGAGTAGATAAAATTTGATAGTCATTCATATTAATGGATTCGGAAACCGTGATTGTGACCCTTATTTGGAGTTGTATAATTGTCGATTGTCAATTATTTGAAAGCGCAAATGAATGAATGCGCGATAGAATAATACTGACCAATGCGCAATGCAAGACTGCTCTGCTTGGATCATCGTACTCCTGCACTGACATGTCCTCTACTTCGTGACCAATGAATAGCTAGACATTGCAGACTAAACATGCATTTTGAAGGGTTAGATTCATTAAGTTTGTTAACAAATTTAGACCAATCCAAGATAGATGAAGTAGACGTAGCGCTCTGGAAAAGCTTACATCAACGGAAGGAGGAAGAATTGCGAAAAAATCAATGTGAATAATTTAGAATAAGCGCATCCTTCCCTTCTCAGAGCACTGCGTTGTTGTTGCATTAGATGAATCAAAGACGCATCCGCCTAGTGCACTTCATTGCATTAGTCAGTCTATTTTTGCTGACCTTTCCGATTGAATGTGTTGTAATTATAAGCTCTAATTCACATTCCAAAACATAATCTTATCTTTCTGTTTTACTTTAAGCAAGGACTCAACTGGCAAGGTTTATTGTAATACTTTAATTTCGCCGAGTAGTGTTGACTGCATAAAATGTAGGAAAAGAACAATAGGCAATCATGAAAGAGTTGCCACGCCACGCCTGTGTCCAAATATTTGGCCCATTTTATCCTTATGTCGTCCTGTGTGGATAGTGTGGAACTTCCATGGTCTTATTGTATTTAAAGGAAATGGAGTATGGTAATGCAGGATCGATGAAGTGGGCTTGAGTTGAGGGTGCTTGGACATCACATCTCCACAAGCCTCAATACCACGCACACATTCATATGTGAATTGTCGGGGAAGGGGGAAGTAGTAGTCAGAATGGATCCCAATTCATTATTGAGAGGTCAGGAGGATCAATATGGCTAAGTTAGGTAACTTCCAAATCGAGACAGTTCACTCTGTCAATAAATAATCCTGGCTTTCGGCAATGGATCAATTGTTTCCTTCAGTCATTATTCAATGCGGATTTAGAATGGGTTTGTTCCACTGGCTACTAGAAGCCCTCGCATTTTCGCAATGCTCGGCTCGATGCATGTGTCGATCAGGCTATTTGAACAAAGTTTCAAATTATAGAATACTTAAAAAGGGACAATCGTTAGAATTAGAACGTCATGTTTGAAGCAGTTTTTCATGTTTGTTTACTACCGCACAAAAGATTGTCAATTGCCAAATCAAAAGATTATTATTGGAAGCCAAAATATTTATTTGTCACCTCATTACTCTGCTATGTGTGAGGTGTTTAATATTTTGGCAAATTGAACTTATCTCCAGAAATAGACTTTTCTTGGATTTACTATTTCTTGAAAAGTAGAGCCAGTGAGATACAAATACAAGTTTTATGTGTAAATGATTTATAGTAATTTACAATCGAAGATTCAAATTTATAGCCTGGTCAAACATGTAATAAACGTAGGAAATATAGAAGGGTCGCATCCTTGTAAAGAAAAAAAACGTTGTTACGTGTGCATGCACTTGTATTAGTGAGGTAGCATCGTGTTCAGAATGATAATTTTCTGGAATTGCAGTTACTAGTAGTACTCTCTCTGCCTGCAACCGAAAAACTCCCATCGCATCAGAATTCATGAACCAAGGAACACAAGGCATAACGAATGGCTAGGCTAGCAGAATGTACCAAAATAGTTATCTTGGAGTTGCTTAGTTGCTTTGCTGCATTGCATTAAAAGCAAGAAAGAGGGTTCATTAGTTGCCTTCCTCACGTTTGTAGCCTTAGGTTTTATTCCATTTCGAAATGAACGGATCTGTTTCTGTAGTGCGAGTAAATGAACCCGGACGGAGGATTGGATAACACTAACACAATGTGTGAGGTTCACGGCGGTGTTGATCCAAAAATAAATAAATACAACTACATTGACTAGGAGGAGTAGAGGATACTGCTTGCTTTGTCTCCCCCTCTGAAGTCGTGTGCTTATATCTTCTGTGTTGTATGTTGTAATAATATTTTTCTGACTGATTTTTTTCTTTGGCTCTTATCCAGTTCTGGGAGATAATCTGTGATGAACATGGCATCGACCCCACCGGATCCTACCACGGAGACTCTGACCTTCAATTGCAGAGGATTGAAGTTTACTTCAATGAAGCAGCCGCTGGAAAATATGTTCCGCGAGCTATTTTGATTGATTTGGAACCTGGAACAATGGATTCCGTTCGCTCTGGCCCTTATGGACAAATCTTCAGACCAGATAACTTCGTTTTTGGTCAGAGTGGAGCTGGAAATAATTGGGCAAAGGGTCACTACACCGAGGGAGCCGAACTGGTGGACTCCGCAATGGATGTCATTCGGAAAGAAGCAGAAGGTTGTGACTGTCTCCAAGGATTTCAGATGACACATTCCCTCGGAGGAGGAACCGGTTCTGGAATGGGAACACTTCTGATTTCAAAAATTAGGGAAGAATACCCGGACCGGATCATGAATACTTATTCAGTAGTCCCTTCACCCAAGGTGTCAGACACAGTCGTCGAACCCTACAACGCGACGCTATCTGTTCATCAGTTGGTGGAAAACACGGATGAAACTTATTGCATTGACAACGAAGCCTTGTATGATATTTGCTTCCGAACGCTGAAGCTAACGACCCCAACTTACGGGGACTTGAATCATCTGGTTTCACTCACAATGTCCGGAGTCACAACTTGTCTTCGATTCCCTGGACAATTGAATGCGGATTTGAGAAAACTTGCAGTCAACATGGTCCCATTCCCCCGTCTGCATTTTTTCATGCCTGGATTTGCTCCATTGACATCCCGTGGAAGTCAACAATACAGGGCACTCAGCGTCTCTGAATTGACACAGCAAATGTTCGATTCGAAGAATATGATGGCAGCTTGTGACCCCAGACACGGACGTTATTTGACAGTCGCAGCTATTTTCAGAGGACGGATGTCCATGAGGGAAGTAGATGAGCAGATGCTTAATATACAAAATAAGAATTCTAGTTATTTCGTCGAGTGGATCCCAAATAATGTAAAGACTGCAGTCTGTGACATTCCTCCAAGAGGACTCAAGATGTCTGCAACTTTCATAGGAAACAGTACAGCAATTCAAGAATTGTTCAAAAGGATTTCTGAGCAATTCACAGCCATGTTTCGTCGCAAGGCTTTCTTGCATTGGTACACCGGTGAAGGTATGGATGAAATGGAATTCACAGAAGCTGAATCAAATATGAATGATTTGATTTCGGAGTATCAGCAGTACCAGGAGGCAACTGCGGATGAAGAGGGAGAATTTGATGAAGAAGCTGAAGTTGATGAGAATTAGATGTTATTTGTCTAATTTATTTTTGTCCTTGATAAGGGTGTATAAGACTTGATATGACTCAGTCTGCAAGCTAGTTCATGCGTTATGATAATCAGAGGCATTGATTAACTCCCTGTTCATTCATTTTTATAAGCATTCTATTTTAGGTGAAAAACTATTTTTTGTGAATTATAAAATGTTTACTCAAATAGAGCCATCTACTTAACATATGATAAAATTATTTGCTTGTGTACAAATTCATCTTGTCAGCCTTGTCATTTTTAGCATATTAGCATAAGTTGCCAGTTTGGAGAGGTACAAAATTTGTCACGAGTCCGAACTCCTTCGGGTGTTCCTTTCTCATACGGGTAAACTACGAATAATTTATTTTGATATTTATGGAAGTTTACTTCGAAGGTACTTTAATTTTGAATGTGTAGAGTAGATGCTATGTCTTCCGCAATCTTTGATATATCTTCAATATCTAACTTCAAATCGACGGAAAGCGTTATTAGAATTATATGCTGTGTTTCCATTGATATTGTATAACTTGTACTCTACTTGAAACCGCATTAACGTTCAAATCCTGACATAAATATCAAACTGAAATAATAAACTGTACTCCACTGCCATATTTTCTTCTGAAATTACAAGTTAATTCCATTACACCTCAGCAAACTTCTGGCCATGCTTTTAACCCGCTGCGCTGGCCGCTGTGAATTTGTAGGGAATAGGAATATCAATCTATCAGCGATGATCATCAAAGAGTCAGCAATTGATTTAATATCCCAATAATAGTTTCAAGTAAAGCTACCGTTCAATATTTAAACGTAGATCACACTGTAGGAAAGGAAAAGTGAAAATAACTCCATTCTTGTCCTCAACGTGGCTCTCAGCTTCGAAGGGAATAACAATCCTTTTCCTTCCAGATAGGTGAACAATTTCATTCATGCCCGGTTACCGGTTGTCCAAATGCCCAATGCCCCTCCGTCCATGGATTACTTACCTGCATGTTTCTTTCCTTCCAACATAACAGCAAGAGCCAAGGGACCACTTTTTGCTGTCAATGATCTTTTTATTTATACTTGTACTTACCAGCCCCTACTACACAAAGCCATTGGACCGGTACCATTACGGCCCGGCCTCTCGGGCCAGCATAGTTGCCCAAAACCTTTAACGCTTTAACGTATAGAAGCGGCGTAACGTACTACGTACGGGCATACCATTATTGCTATTGCTACACGTACCTGGTTGGGGTGCCTTCCATTTCCATTTCTTATTAGCCCTAAGAAGTAAGTACAGACACAGACGTGCTCACCTGTATTGCCCATTTCTTTTTACCTGAGTTTTTCTTATACGTGTACCTGTCCATTTAGCCGTTGCCGTTGTTGGATTGTACACAAAGGCATCTCCCGAGGTGTAAAAAGATTCCTGCATTTTACGAGGACGAGACGGTGCGGTCAGTCCAGTCGTGTGAGCCTCATCACGGAAGGTGCAACATTTGTTCCAAGAATTTATAATTGTGAACACCTAAGGACCTTGAGGATTGAAACAAGTTAAGTACTTGGGGAGATTAGTTAAATGAAAGTTAAGTTTTAGATCAAATTAAGGATCCGGGTTTTCGGCGCGGCGCGGCGCGACGGCGGTCCACGACGGGCCCAGGCGGTATTGACAACGACAAGAGAAGATGTTCCGCTCCACGACCTTCCAAGACATGAAGAAAAAGACGTTGAGAATAATTTGAAGGAAAACAAAAGGACTTTTCAATTGAAGACGAGGCCAGAGCATCTGACAGGTACGTACGTTCGTTCAGAAATTCCTTTAACCCTTTTCCTTACATGTGGAAATAAATATATATATACGGATTCGGGTAAACACCTTCGCTCGATCCTGCTACGCCAACTCTCACTGTTTTCACTTTGAGGAATTTATTTCTGGGAGAATTGACAACGAGGCGACGAAGAAATAAATTCTGGTCGTGTTTAGTTGCACAATTGACAATGTCCCACGCGCAGTTTATTTTGCAAAGTAAAGACGCTCAGCTAAACATGTAAATTAATTGAGCTAATTGTGTATACCGTCAGGAATTCCATCAGGTGGTCCTTTGGGTAGTATTGCACCCAAATTAAAGTCGTTCGTTCTCCCCTCGTGAGTAAATATAATGCAATACAAATACAAAAGTGAGCAATCACATCTACGACGGCTGACTTACACGCACATTCAGTGGTGGAACATGCTATGTTGCTGGTGAAGAAAATTAAGGAAGGAGTTTTTTTGTTTAGTTGTAGTTCTAGTGTCTTGTCTTATAGTTTAGATGAGATAGTTAACCTCGATCATAGCCTCAACGAAATTCCCATGCGACGCGACGGCATGATAATCAGTGACTGTGACACTGGCAGCTCAACTGTCAAAATTAAGTCAGGGCACGGTAAAGGCGAAAGTGTGAGTCAGTGAAGCTTATGGGAACTCTGTAACGTAAAAACGTAATTCCACACTTTTAGTTTCTTCTGTTTACTCAAGGAGGTTAGACGGTGGCATGTATGTTATGAATATAAGGTATACATAAGGTGCAACAAGTGAGCAATTAAATGTTGGCTAACTGCAAATACTACTGCAAATGTGCCTTTCGTCTGAACAACATCAGTCTGTGTGTGTTTTGCATTTAGTGCAATCAGGTAGGATTAATTAAGTTTGAAGTGAAGGAAGTGCAAAATAGTTTTGTGAAGGTTACCGTTATATGCTATAAACCAGTAGTCTTAATTACGGAAATCGATGGCGTTAACGAAAGTGCTCGAGGGATTTAAGCAGTGCATTCAAATTTGTTAACCTCTGACAGAAGAAATGAAAATGGCACAGGAAGACTTAGGCAGGGATTATAATGCACTGCAGGTAAATGGCTTTATTATTCATCTTTGAAGCTGACACTCACTTCACTTGCCACAAATTCAAACTTTCTTTTCGAAATGAAAATGGCAGCAATTGGGTTCATCTTAAAGTTTGAGGCATTGTGCATTAGTTTGGTAAATAGGAGTTACCTGATACAAAATATTCATAAGTCATATTAAAATTCCGAAGGCAATACTGCTACATAATGAATTTCGAGTTGCATTTCTTAAGTAAGTAGTAGTTCCGTGAGTACTTCCCATCAGGCAAGGTCTGCTTCGAATCGGCAACCCGCTGAAAGGTTATTCATTAGCAACTGAGCGCCCCATTTCAGTCAGCACTTTACCAGTCCGTTCATTTTTGTTGGAGGAGTTCTAGGGACGGAATATTAATTTGTAAATGTAATTTTCACACACCATCACATCACGGTCAGATCCATGCGGAGATAGCCGGCAGAATCCCACTTGTTGTTTCCTATGAATAATAATTGTGAGAACAATTCAAGGCAAGGGAATTAGTGGGGAATCTGGAGGAGCGAATAACATGGCAGGGGGTTGTCCAGGACAGGTTGGCTCACATTTCCACGTTTGTAATTATCAACCCATTAAATCATTTAGTACAATACACAATACAGGGGAGCACAACTGTAATACAAATAATAATTCATTTCAGCTCTAATCCTTCAGATTCTTGCATTGCAATGTCTTGTTTTTCAATTTTAATTTGCAAGTCACATTAAACCTAGGGGATTAAATTAACTGCTAAACTCTGGCTACTTTGAGCAAGGCTGTGACTTTAGGATCTGTCTGTCGCTTCCACATTTGGTATGGCGTATTATGACGCTGGTTGGATTAATATTTTTCCCCACCGGGCTCGTCTGATTACTTATACGGGATTCAAGTTTTTCGAAACAAGTTCAACCTCTATGAAAAACACAAGTCATTTTCATTTAGCCTCCCAGAACAAAGGGTTTAATTTTTACGAATGGTTCATCCATTCAAAAGCACGTCCGGTCAAAACTCTCTTCTCCATTTCCATTATCATTTGGAAGTGCTTCAAGTCATTTTTTACGAATGGGTTAAAGAGATTAGGGTGAGGAATGACCCTTCCTTTGTGGTTGTTGTGTGGTGAAGATTTCAAATTCCCTTGCCTGCGATCTGATGGAACATTAGTAGTTTCCATACAGTGTAATTTGCAATTGTGATTTGCGGAGGACCGGAACAAGTTTCCTAAATATGAATGCATACATTTCATGGTTGTTATTGTTCGATTTGCGGCTTCTTGTCGGAGAGGGGTTTCTTTTCATAAAAGGATTTTCAATTTTCTGGAGGACCGGAACAAGTTTCCTAAATATGAATGCATACATTTCATGGTTGTTATTGTTCGATTTGCGGCTTCTTGTCGGAGAGGGGTTTCTTTTCATAAAAGGATTTTCAATTTCCAACAAAATCATTCAAAGGAAGAATTTTTTCTAGTGGAAACGTGGACTATTAAAGGGGAAGATTTGATTAAGTTTTTGGTATTCAAAGCCAGCTCAGCAGTTAATTCTTAATCTGACAGTTGGATGCTGGTTCATCAGGGGTGGCGACAACAGTTTTGTAAGTCATAAATGTCATAAAGTTTACTCAAGAAAAGTTCAAACCGGTTAAATTTCCCACCACGTTTTGAACGCCCGACCAGGATTAAGTGCCACGCCGTGCCATGACGCTTCATGCACGTTTACGTTCGTGATTTGCACGGGAAAGCAATTTGTAAAACTGGGATTTTGTTTTAAAACTTACAAACTACCCTCCCGCAGGTAAATAATGACGTCGTGATTGCAATCTGAGATTGGGACGTGACGATTCAGAATGTGCTCATGCTGTGGGACTAAAAGTTGGATCCGAATGATACGGGAGTTGGTAGGGATTTTTACGATTGGGAGTTGGCACTGGCACTGCCAGTATATTCTTTAGGATTTAATTATGATTAAGATTGAGATGTCGTGGCATCGTTACGAGCATGACGTTGTTTCCAGGAATTTCTTTTTAATACGTGAAATATCATCTTGAACTTGGAAGGGACTGGTACTTGAGATAATGTTAACGTTCTTCATTTGTATTTTAAATCCCATCTATCTGAATAGCAAAAGACGGAGGCAATTAACTATTATTACTGTATTTCCAAGTTGTGCATTAGCCACTATATCGAGAAATACTAATTAGGATTTGAAGTGCCAGTTTCGAGCGCATTGTAGTTAAGATATGCATGTAGTTTTACCCAGAACATCGTTAGTAGTGGATTATGCACTTGCACTGCACTCGTCTAAGGAAAGCAAGTAATCACAAAAATTGAAAGCTTATCTTTGAACGACATGACTACATGACACATGGGTTCCATTTATTACAATTATACGTGTGAGCTTCTAACCAACAATCCGCCGATACTCGATTTCAATAGCTTGTGAAAATGCATCACATTACGCATGTCGAATTTCCAATGCGTTGTATCTGTATGTGTGCAGCACTGGGTCTTATAAAAAGGAACTCACCTTCAAATACACGTTATACGTTGAAGTGTGGAACTAAAAATTAAACTCCTTGTAATTTGTTCGTGTCATGTTCCTTGTAGAGCGAAGAAGAGGAGGAGGGCTCGATCAGGATGGCGTACAATGCAGGTCTTGAAGATCCCCAAAATTGGCCTTTCTCGGTTCGTTACACTGCATCGCCTTACCGGAAATCCAAGTTTCCTGTCGAAACAAATCCAAATACTCCACTGCCAGCAGCAGACACTCCAGCATCAGCCAATGGAGTAGGGGGCTCCGGCCTTCATCCCCATCATCACCACCACCACCAACACTCGACAACGACCAGGAGTCATCAAAACAATGGCTACCTGCCCATGCAAAACCCTTGGTCGTCACACAATGGAACTGGAGGACCTTACGTAAATATGAACATGCAGTCCATCCCTTTCCAGTACCACCCTGCCACCCCATCAACCACGACCACCCCAATAATGAACATGAACTACAACAATCATTTCTACCATCAACAATTCCATCCACAACTCAACGATCCACGGAATCAAAATCATCTTCATTTCCAACACTACCAAGCTCCGCCGGATCATCACCACTACGGCCTTCCGCCCATTGTTCATAATGGGAGATTCCTCATTCGGTTCCGGCCAACAGTGTCAATACTCTTTGAATAGGGCTGGGATTAGAGCTGGGGAAGCAAGTTTGAATGGAAATCGGTCATTGGTAAGTTTAATTAGGAAATTAATGCGATTTAGTGTTTAATGAGAGTTAATCCATCAGTACTCTCGTGTGTAATGTCAAAGATTTGCATGGAAATTTACTATTAAGTAATTAACTTAACATAATGGCAATTCATGACTCACATATTGATTGGAGTCCTTACCTTGACTAAAGACAATGTGTCGAAATAGGCCGGTCGGGAGGGATAGAACCGTACAACCAGGTATTGGGGACAATGGGATCAATTTATTGAGCGGTGCGGTGAAATCCACGGCAATTTATTTCAATGTTAGCCCATCCTTGTCCCTCTCCATAGTTTATCCCGGATTTACTCCATTCAATTCGGTTTTACTTTCCCAGGTGGATGGAGTGTCATTGGATGAAGGCTACATCGAAGATCTCAAACAATCCGCCAGCGTTCCTAACAGTGGGCCGAATAGCATCCTATTGGGTGTGAACAATGGCGGGAATCCACTGGAATACGATCCCTACTCCTACGTGTACGATTCTAAGCTTAAAGATGATCTCCCCTGTCCAAGTATCTTGGAGCGGTTGAGGAGGGATGGAAAATCCCGCCATCCGCCCAAATCACCATCCCGATCCATGAAATTGGAATCTCAGGCGGGACTCATCGGCGGAGTCGCTTCCGGACTTCCAATTGAGCTTCAAATGATGCAAAGTGCTCGAAATGGTCACGTAAGTGAAAATGAATACGAGGAAATTCGGGATGTAGCCCGCTACATGAGTGAAGCTGCCGAAGAGCAAAGTCGAGGGGGACCCTTACATTTTAAAAGTTTTTCAAGTACGGATGATATATTGGCCGAAGTGGTCCAAGTCCAACAAAGACATGATCGTGTGTTGGATCAGTTGAATTTGGATGTTGAGAATCTGTTGATCCGATCCAGTGCGGCGGAGATTGAGGGTAGTGGCAGTGGGAGTTTACCGACGACGATTGCGGCAACGACGAATGGATTCAAAAATACTTCGGCTGCAACAGCGGCGGGAAGCTTAAATTTGACCCCTTCCTGTGTTGATCATTGCTACTGTAATTTGGTTCAGACTCCAGCCCCTTTCCCAACCATGAGTTCGACTCCGATGAATTCAGGGAAGGTTGGACAAAATGGTGAAGTGGTTGACAGCTGCTACGCACCTTCCTCCGTGGATAAATTTGGAGATGAGAAAAAAAGATGTGGTGGGGATTCTAATGGGGGTGAGTGCATGTGTTTATTGTGGTCCTTCCGTTGCTTTGCCCGTCGTGAAGTCTGGGACATCTACTTTTGGGCGGAAGAAGAAATTGGAACGTCAGCTTGGGTCTGCTCCACCCCAAGTCCCAACGATGGATGATAATTTGAAGGAGAATCGATTGGATTTGGATTTCACAAGTTCGATGGCTAAGAATTTGACCAAAACCCGCCATCATCGCTCCTACTCTCTTATTCCTCACTGGAAGATAAGGGATCATTTGATGAGACTACCATTCCTGCGCCAACACAGTAAGTAAAATCTCCAATCTTGTCTATATTTCTTCTTTTCCAATTTGTGGTGACTCCTCATTTGTAGAAGCTTTAATTAATGGTGGGGTTGAAAAGTATAAATTGGGGTTTCTCAACTGACGGCCCGTAAATGCAGGCGAAGGACGAAGGGATTAAAATTTCTAGCATAGTTGGGCAAAGTTTATGTGCTCCGAAATGCTGTGTAAAACGTATTGACATTTTTTCAATTTGGAGGATGGGTAGACTTTCATGCTTTCAAATTAATTTGAAATACATTTCACTGAAAAGGAAATTTCTCAATAGACCCAATCAAATGCTACTTTCAGTGAATTTTTACTCTGTTCTTGATTTGTTGTCAATCTCTGATTTTAAGCACTTTTACAGTGCCAAGCATGCATGCTCGGCGTTATGCGTCTGAAAATGTATCTTGTACACTAAAAGCCCAACTATGATTTCAAGAAACCTGCCTTTGCGTTGCCTGCTCAAAGGTTTTTATCTTTCATTTCACTTTGTGTCGTGCTAATTGGAGCTTATACGTAACATACGTATTTGCTGAGCTTTTGCCTTAGTTCTGACTCTTGGAGTTGGAACCTCAATACTTCTTTTACTTTCCTGGAGTTATGTGGACAGATGTTGGGAGGTGATAATAATCTTTTAGAGCTGCGGATCACGAACTGAAAGATTCAACTCTGTGCAAAGGCACGTTTATTTTGAGTGAATCATTCCCTGGGATTGCATTTAGGTTGGATTTGCATCCTGTGTGTGAAACAAAAGACTGGAGATGAGATTTTATCGCCAAAAAACCAACCACGTCAAGGGCGGAATTGCATACGGATGTGCACAGAACTCATATTTTAAAAATGCGTTGGTCTTTTAACCTGTAAATATCCGTAAAAACATGCGGCGGCGGTGTAACTTTGAAAATTGAGAACAGGGTTCAATTTTACTTTCTCAGTTCGAAAGTCTAGAATTCACCTTTTTTAAAGGAAGTACAGAGGGTGTCCCACATTTATAAGAACGATGAACTCATGGGTGCACCACCCTGCATAAGTACCCATGTGACCTTTATGCCACTAATACTTAAAGTACACACGATTTTCGACCTGTGA
>JAAXYW010002650.1:0-14402 GCA_036851895.1 Orthonychiurus folsomi | reverse complement strand
TGCATTTGAAAAGCTGACTGGTTGGATGCCGTTTTAAATGTGTGGTAAATGTAGCCCGGTTTGGTTCAGTTTGTGTAGTTGCCGAATTCCCAAAGTATAAAATATAGACAAACATACAAAATCCTTATCCGGTTTTAAATAAGCTAACATTAAGTTTTGGGATGGATGGTGTGCTTTTTCCAAATAAGGAAATTTGTTCATATCGCGTTCGCATGAAAATATTTCAATTTTGAATGATTTTTTGTTCAAAATACCAATCAAGTATACCGGTCCGAAATCTAATGTTAGTTAACCAGCCGGACTGTAAATTCCGGAATTATGAATCGGAGTTGAAATAGCGTGTTTAATCGAAAATATTAGAAAAGTAAGAAAATTTGCAAGAAAAAACGAGCAAACTGCCGCCAATCTCAGTAAATACCAAAAACTCAGATTTTAAGCCAACCCCATAACATTGTTTACATGGGCGTGTGTACCGTACGAACTGCCCATGTTTGGAAAATCAGCAGCTTTGACATACAAAAAGCGAAATTACCATATTATGTTTACCTGTATTTTCGGCTTGTGCATGTGTGATGCATCTGCCTATACTCGTGCGTAATAAAGCGTGGTGTTGGATATGACAATGTTAGGATCCATATTCGCACTTGGCAAAAACCTTTGCCAAAAGGAAGACGAGCTTTAGGTTAGGATCGATATAGAAAAAAAAGAGAGTTCGTTTAATATTCATAACGCGTTTCCCTTTCTTTCCCATGTCCCGTCCCGTTGACTCTGGGTATTATATTATACACTTTTGGTCTTGCTCTTTGCATTGGGGGGCATCCCGACAGGATTTTAAGCTTTGAGCCTTTTTGTAGATGCAAACTTACAATCTACAACGCCAAGGCAAGGCATGCCATGCCTAATTTGTCAAAGACACCTACCTACCCACCTTCCATGTACGAAAATAGCACGTGTACGTGCGTACGTGGAGTTATCTATCAAAAGTGGAACAAAAGGCTCCAAATAAATGCAAATCCAAAGTTTTGCTTCCAGCCAAATGACTCGGGGGGTCCCTCGCCAATTTTTCGCGTCGTCGTGCGGCCCCGCGTGGCGCGGCTTTTCAAATTTGCTCACACTTGATCCCCTTGAATAAATGAGGGGTTCTTTTTGGAGGGAAAGGATTTTGACTATCGCGAAAGAAAAATTGCATCTCAGGAAGAATAAGTAATCGCGTGTGTGTCGGGTACGTACGACTACCACGTGGACCTCATCCCTCATTTCATTAGAAGCCGGGCTACGGGGACGACAGGACATGACAGGTCATCCACCTTTGTGGACTAAAGTCAATGGGAATTTATTTGAAAAGCGCGGGAAAGTGAGGGTAGAGAGAAAATAGCATTTCTCCTGGCCCTGGCCTGAAATACGGGATAAGGTAAGGTAAAATGGGAATCACAATTCGCCATGTGATGTGGAAGGCAAAGCACGCGTCAACGCAACAACCTGTCGACTCTCAACCCGCATTCCAAACCATGATTGTAAATTTTTTCGCATCATTTACTATCAAGTCCAGTGCGAGGAAACTGGGGGTGAAGGGGGTTGCGATTTTAAGGGTTGACAGGTTCGTGCAAATGGCAGGGACATCTTTTGCATCTAACTATTTGATTAAATTCAGGTTTTGTAAATATTAAATTGTTAACGACGTGGTAATTTACAGTGTTAACCTAATGTGATGTGTTAGGAATGTACATTGTGCAATATTTTGCTGCACCCAAACGTTAACATATGCGATAATTAATGCGGAAAAACTGTACATTTAAAAACACTCACGTTTTTTACATCATTCAAACCTGATGCAGAAGTTAAACTGTATCATGGAATTCAGGTTGAAATAAATATTCAAGTTGTGTAGCCAACGCGCACGAGATGCGACGTAATGGTTTAAAGCATTTGAAGAGGCAGCAGAATCCAAGCTAGACTTTTAACATTATTTACCTTTCGTAAATTCTAGAAAAGTTATCAACTTTTAACTCTACAAATTTTAAATATTAGAAATCTAAATATTTCTACCACTCGCATTCCCAATTCCACTCCCAATATCTTGCTCATACACAAAAATTCCCACGCGATTCATCCGCAGCGCTGCAGCCGGGACACAAACATTTTTATTAAACTTGATAAAGTTGAGCCCCCCGACCTTTGACATCCCCCAAAATGCTTTCAATTCAAAAGATGAGAAATCAACCGAATCTCCCTTCCATTCCAGATCTGACAAAACCTTCACCTGGTAAGCTGACAGGTTCAGCTGACGTGACATCCTTCGCACGAATGACAAACTCCCGCCGCGTCCCGCGCCCGCGGCCCGCCGTGCCGTACACATAGACAGCAAACAAACAACATTTATTTTTCCCTTGCCTTTGCATACGTAGGTACGTACGAGGTACGTACATACGAAGTACGAAGTTTTCAGCATTTCAGCTAGGGATTTGCGACATGTCAAAGGAAGGGGGTGGCCCATTCATCTTCCTTGTTATTGTTTTCGCATGTTCCTTGTGCTTGTGCAAAATCCAGGGAAAACAAAGAAGACATGCTAATTCCTTTCCCGTGTGCCACCGCGGCGGTGTGGTGACTTGCTTAAATCCATCGTTAATTTCCTCGCAAGAAATCGTTTAACCCATGTCCGTATTTGCATGGCATGACGTGATGTGTAGCAAATAGCATAGCATAGCATCGCATCCTATGGAATAGCATGGGATTTTGACATTAACTTTCTCCAAGACGCCGTCGACGTGGATGACTTGGATTAAATCTCCGTCAAAAGAATTCATCACTTCAAATTTAATAATGCGAAGACGGAAGACGTGAAAATTCTAAGCAGGGGATTCACACTACCCGCCTATTTACGAACGAGGGCCTGGCTATATGTGTGGCGGGTGTACCTGGCACACCGTACGTACTGTACGCGTACATAAAGCGCGGATTTTTCAAACCCGGCAAAAAAAAACTCCTTCAAGGAAAGTTTCTTGGCAGACAGGTTTGGAGGCTGTTAAAAAATGAGCCTCCGGACAAGGCGCAAGGGGAAGAAGAAGCTAAAGGGCCAGGAGGAGTAGAGTAAATAAATCCGAAATAAAAACTCGGGTGAAAAGTTTTTGAAATGAGTTGGGAGTTGGGCATGGGTTGGACTCGGGTTTAAGCATTCATGGGTTGGAAGGGTATACGTAATACGTAGGTTGGGCAAGTCGTCTTGAGCAGAGCAGCTGGTAGAATACTTACTTGTTAGGAAATTGAGAAATTGAAGTGGCTGAATACACAGACCCAGGCCTCCCAATTGGATTTTCAATATTAAAAACTTGAGGAAAAGAAATTTTGTCAATTTTTTCTTACTTTTATGGCGTGCCGGTGACAAAAGGCCGCGTCGGAGGGGAGGAAGTGGAAATTGCTTACTCAGCTAGTGTGTTATGTTCCAAGCACTGTACGGTACGTGACGCAAAGACACGTAAATTTAAAAAAAAAGTTTACTTTGATTTAATACGATGAATGGATGGAAAATAGTGAAAATAAAACAACTTGGCGATGGAACGGGAGGATAGAATAACAGGAGAAAGTTTTTCAGTTTATTACACGCGCCTGCCTTCGTAATTATTTTGGGTGGGGACCAGCTGGGTTTTTGTTTGGAACTCAATTCTAATCCACGAAAACTAAGACGGTATATTTTGAAATATCTGTCTACAACAAAAACTACTACGAATTGGGAAAATACAATAAATATACCTAACGTACGTAAAGGGAGATAAGTTTTGTAGAAATGGAACACAGAAAAGGACACATTGCTAGCAAAGCCATGGAATGAATTGCACTACGATTGTCATTGGATTGCATTGCTCATCCTGGCCCTGATTTATTGGAACTACTGCACTACTTGGAGTATCTATTCAAACTAAAGGAACACACACACCACCACCACTAAATCTCAAGCCAAAGAATAAACTCCATCACATTTTTCATTCCCTTTTCCTTTATTTTTTTTGGCTGCACACCGCACCGCACCGGTCGCGTTTGTCTTCTTTTTTCTTGCAAATAACTACGGTTTGCGTGTCGACGTAGCGTAGTCGTGGTCCCATCCTCATGAAATCCTCACCAAATGACTTTTTACGGCAGGAAATGTCGTCCATTGGATGGGAGCTACAATTTATTCTGTGTCGCTGTGCCTTGTGGTACGGTGAAATAAATGTGTGTAATTTAAAAGAGGGAGCCTGCTCCGTGCCATGCCATGCTGTGAGAATCCGAATGCTCAGGTACCCGGGTGATCTTCCGGACGTACTTGACCCTGGCGAAATGATGGTGAGTTCTTACATTCGTCTTATGGTCTTAAGTGGGGCTACGTTGACAG
Organism: Orthonychiurus folsomi; assembly: GCA_036851895.1. Taxonomy (NCBI): domain Eukaryota; kingdom Metazoa; phylum Arthropoda; class Collembola; order Poduromorpha; family Onychiuridae; genus Orthonychiurus; species Orthonychiurus folsomi. Next base: position 10,036 of record JAAXYW010002650.1, on the reverse strand, counting down.
CTTCTTCAAGTCGTTTGTCAACCTCTTGGGTAGTGACCGCACCCACACTCCCATTAAACACAAAGTACAGCCGTTCCTTTTTTATTTTTTATTGGGATATATTATTATTATGGATTGACAGATCGTTCTTCCACTCCTCTGTTATAATAAAAAATCTCAAGATTTGGTGATAATTCGCCTGTTTGACAGATTTACCAAAATATTAATTGGATACAATAAAAATAAATCGATAATATCCCTCATCCAAATGACGGGGTGAAACGTTAATATTTTGGGTACCATAAACTGTTTATACGTATACAAGACATTATAAGTCATACACGAAGATCTCCCAGATACACCAAACTTCTGCTTCTGTCGCGAAATTTTGAAATTGTTTCTGCTAAATTTACAAAACTGATTTTTCTGAACAGTAGTTTTCTTTTGAAACCAACTATTTTGAGTTTAGATACATTTGCAGTATAAATTGAAAAAGAGAATTTGACAAAACCAGTATGTGTAGTGATCCACGATCGACGTAGTCAGAAATAATCCTAAATAAAAATAAAATAAAAAACCACTTTGAATCAGATTTCTGCCGGTGTTAATTTTTTAATTCTAAATACTAGAACTGCTCTCATGTCCTATACGTCGTCTTGGATTGAACAGATACATATTTTAAACCGGAATGTGAGTGATTCATCAGGACTTTTTTGTTACGACAGAACAATCCAAAGACTCGATCCTGGTGATCAAATCTTTTTTAAACATTAATTTCTATGAACCAATATTTTCCACTGCCCATACAACAAACTCACACGGAATATGCTACCCGCATCCCATGCATTCATCACTCCCACTCAATTCTTATGATGCCACAGTCCAATGGCGTCCACTAATCCAATTATTTGCTCTTTTTCCTCCACTCATAAAAGAGAAGAAAGAACTTTCCGAAGAAAGCAGCCAGCTTCCGACCACACCACACCACAACCCACCTTTGCACCGCCATCGCACCGCACCATCCGAAATCCGATCCCAGCTATTTGAGAAATATGATCCCGTGCCCTGTGCTTCCAAGTTTTTAAAACTAATAAGTCGGGATTCTATTAGTATGAGCCTTGGAAGAGTTCAACTTAAATGGAACTCAATTAGGAAGGCGGATACTACCATACTGCAGCCGCGGCCTCGTATTCCATCACCGCACCGCCCATGGCTGGGCCGGCCCCATCGGGAGATGTATTACCCAAACCCATGAACTAAAGTCCATCCTCATCCATCCATCCATCCCTTGCAATTTTTGATTGTATCTTTTAGCCACAGTACGGCACAGCATCGCATCGCCTTCGAAAGTCTTCTGAGGATATTTTTTTTCCTTCTCCTTTATCTCTTTCTCTCATTTCACGCTCACGACCGATCGACTTACTTATTTCCGCTCGTACGTACCCGTACACCTCCACATTTATATCGGGATCAGGAACCAAAATCGATACTTTTCTGTGTATGGTCGTACGTAACGTAACTTGAAACTCATACAGCACCGGCACGGCGGGTATGGAAAGCCTTTAAACGTACATGGTACGTAGTATTCCCCATTCATGTGCTGATAGGGCCCATGGAAAGGAAAGATAACTCAAAGAGATACCTCAACAGCCACGGACCAAAGAAAAAGCGTGTGTACTTATATTCGGTCTGGACTGGGATGATCATGAAGATAGGCTGGCTACTCGCACTCCCATTTTATACGACTTTATCTCTTTCCCCTTAATATCATTGAATTGGAAGCCTCAATTTTTTTTACTTACTGACACCCTTGGGGATGACGGATGACGTAGGGGGAAGGGAAAACCTCAAGTACAAAAAAGCAGTAGGCGCCCGTGAAAAACCACGAACCAACGAATAATTTAAACGCTTGGAACTGAACTCAAAAGTAAATCCTCTTTGGGGGGTCATAAACGTTTCACCATGGAATTTATTCTATTTCCGACGCGACGCACAATAGAATAGAATTGCACAGGGTGTGAAAACTAATCATAGTTTTTTGGTGGGAGCGGGCGGCCTGGCGTGGGGGTTTGTAGTTGTGGGTGCGCGAAAGGTTAGGACGCGACGAGGAGGGAAAGGAGATATGCTCTTGAATTTTAATCAGACTCTGATTCTTGGTGAAGAAGTCAATTTTCTTTTGACTCGTAAAATAGTAGATTGGATTACAATCAAATCCTGATTTGCAAAAGGAGTAGATTTGTACAATGGACTACGACTCAAACACGAATGCCATGCACAAGCAGTAGCAGCGGAGAACTTCATCTTTCGTGCAGATCCGTTTAAACAAATTCAAATTCTGCATTAATTTTTAGATCAGATTTTTGTTGTATAAACCTACATTTTTAAATAAAAAATGCTATTGGTTGAAGCTGCTTGTAAAAACTTTTTCTTGCTAATGGATAAAATCAAACCAACAGTTTCTTGGATCTAAAAGTCGTACAAATAAAAATTAATTTAATCCAAGTATTTAAACATTAAAAGTTTGCCTCTTCATTCCTGCGATTTGAGTACACTTTTTTTGTTTTTGGTATTCAAGATATACGTGGCATGGCAAGCTATGAAGCCGACGAGTCGCGTCGCGTTCGCATCCTCCGTTTGCCATTTCATTGACTCCAAGGAGCATTGGATTGGATTGAGGACAAAGGAAGGACGGAGAAGAAAAGGAGGACAAATTAGTAATGGGACTACCAGGTCTTTGAAGTGTTGTTCAGTTCCAACGGTGACACGCGGGAGGGGATCGTGGAGGAAATAGTAATGAATTCCTGTTCGTATTTTATGGAATTCAGCGGCGCGTCATTCCCATTCTCCGTTCCGTTTCGTCATCTCAGTCACTGTCATCGAAGGGCTGTGAACTGCACAATATCATGCCGTATTGTACATTGTAGAACGTCGTCGTATAATGTAATCAAGAGTGAAAGGGTAGGGCTAGACAGGTACACAATTTTTCCAAACAGACAGACACATAAATAAATTGTTGCAATGGATTCCTATTCAAAAAGGAGTATTGTGCTACGTGTATGCGAACAAAGACGGACGAAAAACGCAACGCAATACATTGTGTGTTGTGGTGTACGCTACGCACCGCACGCACGCACGAAGTTTGGATCAACAGAATCTCCGACTTTGATTTGAAAATAGAAAACTTTCCTTTCCACTTTCTCCTTTGCTGTTTTGTCATTTAGGATGAGGAAAAACCTTACTTTACTTTATGTGGTGGGTGGATACTTTGTTTAACCACATCAAACACAAAATTGGCTTAAAGGAAACCTCAAAACCAAGAGATGAGCTTTGTGTAGGATTTGAGAATAGAAATGCCCATGAAATTAGAAGATTAGGACTTTTATCCACTATCCGCAAGTAATTACATGCAAGTAAATCCAATGAATAATATCAGGAAGATAACAAATAAATTGTGCACCCACTTTCAACTTAAAGCATACATTTGGGGGAACCGCAGTCACAGCTTTCAAATTTGTCGTCATCGGCCTTCTACTATTTAATTGATATAACGGAGTCTAATACACACATAAAATTAAAGTCAAGCTTAGGTCCAGCCCCGTTAAAAGCAATAATTTGAAATCCTGTCAAGCATCACAAATGGAACTAAACCTAAAATTTCATCCGATTCATCTATTCTTTGGCATTTTACCCGGATTTCAAATCCACCATTTACAAAATAATCCCGTACCTACTCTACCCCACCTACTGCGCAGCGCCGTGCCACGCTACTCTAAATGGGACATTGGATTTTCTCCTCAAAAATCCTCAAGGAAAAGGAAAGTCTCACAAACTAAAAATTACACCACGATGAATCTGCGTAAGAAGCCACACGAAAAGCGGTCGAAGGAGTACAGCACAGGATAGGACGTAATATCTCGTTTTAAAGGGATTTCTTTAAAACGACGTCTGACACACCAAGGAGCTATGCCACCGCAACGCTTTCCCTCATATCGCATCGTCGTGGATTTAAAGGAAAATGAATGAAAGACACAACACAGGATAGAATAGGTGAGGAGGTATCGGATGAGGGCCATATGTACATATGGCAGGCAAAAAAAAAGAATGAAGAAAATATTTTCCACAGCACTTCACCTACACGTCGAAGCAAATGATGAATATTACAATATATTCCGCATCCGCATGTAAGCTAGGATCCTTCCTTCCAGATGAATCTCTCCAAGATTTAAAGGCCCACGCCTACCCCGTCTACCCCCAAACACTAAACTCCACATGTTGTGCTTGTGCGACGTCCGCTTTTTCAACTTGCATTTTTCTGAAACTCTTATTAAATTTTGACTGTCGGAAGAAGTGAAAAGAATGACGCATGGCGATAACTGTTTACTTCTTAGCGTACAGTAAGTCCATGCATGTGTACGTACGTCGTCTGTGTATTGCGATTTGCGACTACTATGGTGGGTCACAGCTGAGGACAGAATATTATCATCCTACGTGATCTGATTTCCCGACCCCCTGGACGAAAAGCCCCAGAGAAATAATGTCTCAACTCACTTTTTTACAAACAAAAAGTTTTTCGCCCGCGTGTCCCTTCCCGTCCGTCAAGTCAACTCGAAATTGTAGAGGAGCTTAAAACTAAAGCTGGACCCCGTAGTAGTAGTAAATATTTTATGTCTCAATTCATTTGAAATTGCGCGGGGAAACAAAAAGAAGTCAAACTAAAACCGGCAGGCGGCCTTTTAATCAAACTATTTTAAAAGCCAAAAATACTATGGAAGGGCATCGCGTCGGCATGGTATGGGATTGCCGGAAGGGATAAGGGCTACGGCTACGATTGGACAACGTTAGGCGCGGACAAAGATTTTGTCCCAAGATTACAAATTGAACGTCATCCACATCGACGTCTGAACTTTATTCTCTAAGGGATCTGGCTAGAGATCTCCAAATCGTCATAAATGTGGACGAAGAAGTTGAAGACTTGTCTCAATCTTGTTCTGTAATAGCTTTTGTTCTACAAGGGATTTTGTTCGCTTCATTACCCGAGGGGATCGGGCGGGATCTGGCTTAGTTGAGGTCAGGGGTCAGTCAGAGGATTTTGTGGTTTGGATTCATATTTTGGAGGAATCAACATTGGGTTTTTTCAGATAAATTATTTCACACGTTGAAAAGAAATTTAAATTTCAAATTTGAAAGCCGATTTAAATTTATATAATTCACTTTATAAAACAAAAATGGTCGCAGTTATGCTAGGCCCTGTGTTTGCGCATTAAAAATACAGTACCGTACGAACTAGCTTATTCATTCACATTCCCTCCACAATTTTTGATTTGACGGGCTCCGTTTAATTGCCGTTTGGGCGGAAATGGGAAAAAGTGAGAAGGCCTCCAGCCCACCATTCCATACAAAGCTCCCAACTTTCCTTCCCTCCACTAAAAACATCCATCAAATCGTTTAATCTTGATTTATTACACTCGAACGACTCTTGGAGGAGGCTTCGCCGTGAATCTTAACAATTTCGTGTCATTCACAATGGTGAGTGTGACGCATCCTTTCCTATGGTGTACGAATACGAATAGATTCCACCTTCTTATGTAATGACTTATACATACGTGCAAAACCTATGTCCCGCATTACGTACTCCTGTCAATCTAAATGTGTTTCTCTACATAAAGCACGTGCGTACAAATATTAAATATTTGTAGTACAAACACGTAAAGCACACAAGTCTAAACCAGGTCGCCGAAGAATAAAAAGAATGCGTTTTTAAGACATGAAAAAGAAACGAAACCACACCAAATGCATCCACAAGGCCATAACGGTCTCCACCTCGGACTTGATCCTTTAATGAAAAGTGACGTTTGGAAAATCAAGCTACCTTCTTTTTTGGCAACGAGTAAGAAAAAATGGAACACAGGGGCCTGTGTTCTTTCACTGGAACCGCAGCGCGACGGCGATGTACGTACGTTACGTACGTCCGCCTCCGACTCTTGAATAAACAGAAAGACATTTGAAAGGAACGTGAGAGTTCAGCAAAGTGTGTAAAAAATGATTGTTGGAAAAAGAGGAGAAAGAAGGGAAAGAATTTTTGGGGAGTCTGGAGCCGGAGACAGCTGGAGGACAAGCTCCACTGCACTGCCTCCATCCAAACCAACCAGCAGAAACTGAGGCTCCAAATGTAGAGCATTGCATGGATTTTTTTTTAAAGAAACTGAGCTGAAACCCTTTTACTTTTCCGGTGAACAGCAACCTGACATCTCAATGACATTTCCAAAAGCCTCTTTTCATTCCCTCTGGTCTTTGTGGCGGGGGCCAAAAGCCGGGAGTTTTCAATGCCACTGGACTGACTGACTTCGTGCGGGTGCGGATTGACTTCCGGCTCAAATTCCGAGTACGTTGGAGTCCAAGGCAAATGTCAATTTGTTAATTCATTGTAAAAGGGTCACATATAGATCCCTGGAAATGTTACATTATAACTCGCGGTAATTTAGGTCATGAAAATTTGTATATGAATCTGAAATAGGATCCACATGTTTTGACACAATATTTTTTACAGTAGAAATTGTCAACCTTTTCGAGATAAGCTGGTAAATGCTACAAATTTAAAATATTTAAAGTCGTCGAACTCAAGATGTCTGTAAAATCCCCTCTCGGCTTAAATTTCGCTCTTCATTAAGATGCCTGAACTAATAAGCGCATTCCCAACACCTGACTAGGTAGGTAGCTTCGTTTGCCCACAGCGAAACTCGCTTGCAATTTGCAAGCATGGACTTGAGACAGGAATGCCTAAATATGAACTGCAAATATTTGAAGGCATTTGCTGTTGATAGGGAAAGGGGCGGGAGAGGCTGAGGCCAAGTGGAGTGGATGAATAAGAAGGAAATTGTGTAATTTTGCAAGTCTTTAATAGATCAAAGGAGAGCAAACTTATTTCCTCCTTGGGAGTCAATTCAAAGGGAAAATGCATGGTTGGACTTGGGTGTGGAGTGGGAATGGGAATGTTTGGGCCTAGTCAGCTTGAGCGGCGGCGGGGGATGGATGTATGTATGTATAGAAATGAGAGAATGGCGGGCGGGACTTACGGCCATGGAAAATGGTGTGTGACGGCAACTATGAACTACTTTTCACTCATCTCATCCAACGTAACTTGTAACATCGTCAGTCACACATTTCCATATTATCGACCAGTCACATAGTCACAAATTCTCATAATTCCAATCTCTCATCAACTGAAATTCCCTTGGATTCTGCTTTAATATGTCCCTGGAACCAGGTGCAAGCATTAGTCGGAAAATCATTTTAACTTATTTTGGAGCCGTGTGATATTTAATTTTTTCAATAATTTAGCAAAGTATCACAACGAACGTACTGTTTTATTCAACTTCGCTGTCTTGAGCTTGTATTTCCAAGCCTGAAGCCACAAGGGATGTGTTTTTTAAACAAATCAAATACAAATTGTCACAGCTATTGCAAGTCCAAAAATATCCAAAGATCGATTCCAAGCAAAGACGCATTGGCTTCAGCCAACAACAGGCTATGACAAAGCCGAAGAGTGTTGGGAGCCGGACACCAAAGATGTTGTCCCAACTCATTGTACAAGCCCGGATAAATTATTTACAAAAAAAGATGTGAGACAAGACACACATAGGACACCAGCTGGCTGAGAAGCTTTTTATTCAGCACCAATGTCTCAATCTCCATGCATAATAGATTAGCTCGACTTAAGTCCTCTTTGAGAGTGCACTTCCACTCTTCCCTGACTCAATACTAATACTGTACGTGTCCTCTCTCACTCATTCGGATTAGGAAATGGACCACTTCTTGTCGTAGCCGTAAGCTTTGATCTTTCGCGGCACGGCACAGCGTGAAAGACGAGGACAATTTTTGAGTAAAAATTTTAAAATCCTAAGACACCAGAGATAAATTTCTGTTGTTTTGTTCCGCTGAATGTGTTTGGCTTTTGGTAGGAATGTGTACTCTGATCAGATGAGAATTGAAAATCCCGCCTCAATTATATGACCATAAACCCGCCAATTGTACTCGTAGACAGTCACAGTACTATCTAAATCTCCTGCCCCATTACATAGTAAATTGAGCATCATTTGGGAACACATTTCGAGGATTTCCAATTTTGAGGAAATTGGATCTCCTGCAATTTTAATAGACGAAAAGAAGTACAAAGTCGGTGGAAGGGAAGGAAGCGATGAAAGAAATACGAAAACAAAAAGTAAGAAAAGTGTGAATGCATGCATTCATGGCGTATGGGTTGATTAGTGGCTGACCAGTCTAGTATGTGCTGAAAACATTCCCGGAATTTCTCTTGAGAGTATGAGAAAAATGTATGTGCAAACGTAGTGCATGTAGAATGTAGGGTCGTGGCTTCGCCGCGCCGTGTTGAGTTGAGTACCTGATTAAGATGGAATGAAGAAATTCCAAGAAGGGGGGAGGGGAGAAAAAAACTCTGGATCAGGAATGGAATACAGGTATGGTGAGTATGTTATTTGTTCGATCTTCATCGCGTGCGGTTTGAGTGTTCTGCTAATGAAATCCGAGGGAGGTTATTTGTTATCATCTAATCCCATTACGGTTACAAACACCTACGGCGGTTGAAGGGAATTGCCAAGAAGTCCGCGTCTTTTATTGGTTCATAATGGGTTAATTAATAAGCCAGTCGACGTGGTTCTGTGGTGCTGATTCCTGTAATCTGGATCTGATACGGAATATTATCATGTGCAAACTTACATACATATTCCCTCACATTAGAATTTGCAAGTATAACACATCCGAATCCGTATAAACTGGAATCCTAACAATGCCCATGCATTACCAGCTCTTATGCAGTTCATAATTCTGCACGTAAGAAACTAATTGGAGCAACAATGAGTAGAATTTGAATTGTGAAGTTAGTACAAGCTGTGCAAATCACATTGTGAAACTCAGGATTATTTAATATTGATAAACCTTGTCGACGCTAATAAAATAAATTCTAATTGATCTGCACAACTAATTGACATAGATACAATGAAAGTGTGAAGATGAAATTCTAGGAACAAATACAAACTCTACCATATGATCGTATATCATGTCATCGGATCAAGAATTGCGGTGCAAAAGTAAGTGAGCTGTGATGTTGAAGAATCAATGGAGTGACTTACTCCATTGTATGTATGTACTCCCCTTAAACCTCCCACCCAATTGATGGAAGGGGAAGGAAGGAAGGAAGTACTGATACAGCACAACCCTATATTTTTATTAGAGTAGTAAATTGGAGGAAGAAAGTTGGCTTCGGGTGTAGGGACGGAGGAAGGTGAAGGAAGGAAATTGAACTGAAGGAGAAAAATGAATGGGAGGGAATTTGTTTTCCTTTCCCTCGTCCAAACGGCACGCGTCCGTCCACGCCTACTTGTTTAGACCAACATAGATGAGAAATGCAATAGACAGCCAGACCAGGAAAAGGATTCATTCCTCTTCCATATTTTGTGTGTGGACTGAAGGGAAGGGAAAAGTATGAAAGGAATATTTTGGATCCAGGACAGCTCTTGTTTTTCTACTAGGTGTGAGAGGCAATCAAAATGTTTGCACTTCAATAGTACACAATTTTATGGCTAAAAATTTGAAGGCTTTGGAGGATCTGGTTAAAGAGAATTTACAATTAATTAATTGACAATGTGAATTGCAGTTTTAGGCAACATTTTAGACGCAATTATTTTAGTAATTTGACTCCGTTCGTAAATTTTTCTAGTTTAGACATTTAACACAACTACATATCAGATATCTTAAAGAGTTTTAAAGCATTGCAGTACTAAGCAAAACCATATTTGTTTGAATCAGTGGCTGATTTGCAAAAGATATTGAGGTACAATGCAACAATCCTTACCAAACTGACATTAAAGGAAAAATAATACAAACCTTGCCGCCCATTTGAGTTGAACCAAATACAAATACAGTCCAATGCCACTTGAACACTAATTTGACAAATATTTATTACCGAGCACACATGCTTTAGCATGTGGCACAGGTATTGTAATCGTATTTTCCGTCCGTCCGTCTGTCTGTCCGAGCGATA
>JAAXYW010002649.1:0-14406 GCA_036851895.1 Orthonychiurus folsomi | reverse complement strand
TGGATTTACATCCGAGAAGGTTTCCTACTCTATCAAGTGCGGAATTGCTTTGAGTCGGATATGCGCTTGAATGCTTCACTCCGCGAAATAATCACTTTGATGGGTTTTGTATCGGCAACAACTGTGAATTGCATAATTGTGCCGGTCATGCTTACACAAAAATTTGAATACGCAAATTTATTCAATCAGTTCATTCAACTTCAACAAAACATGGATTGTAAGGTTTTAGATTCACAATTTGTATTGCAACCACTAATTCATTACAATTGCAGATCAATGTTACCAGAAGCACCGAATTGTTTGGAGGAGAATTCAAATAGGAATCAAATGCTACATTGTACAAGTAACTTCGGTTGCTTGTGCGTGGACATTGCTAATGCTGAAGAGTCCATTCAACGATAAACAAATGAGCAGCTCTTTATTTGCAACTACTACGCGAACCTCATCCCTTCCGTTTACAATTTTGGACATGGTTGCATTTACTTCACTCTACGCATTTGGAGTTCCAATAGTTGTTTTAATGTTTTCATACATTTACGTTACTGGAACCTGGATGAAAATCCTGAGGTTGTAATAACCAATTCGCTACATATACTGTATTTTTGTACCTGGCTCTCGGGTTTATTCCCTCAAATTTAAACTTATAATTTAAGCGTATTAAAAAATAAACCAAAACAGATGGTTTCCAATTTAAATATTACTTTGATAGAACGGGGGCTAAGTACGACAATACAACTGTGTTACCATAACCTAATATAGCAGATCAATTATTAATTATTATGATGGGTGGATTTCCAGGCAGTCACAACCAATTCCTTGGGCAATTCTTCAATACCAAAAGCTCCAACTTCTCAACTCACAATTCATAGGATTCTACTCACCCGTTCTGATGGCGACATTTCTACTATTGACAGGAGCCAATTATCTAATCATAGTTTTAGCTCTAATTAGAGCAGGCCACGTCATAGCTGGTCAATTATTTGTACAGTCTATATTAGCTGCGTTTGCGTGTTCAACAATAGTATGGATATTTTTTAAATGTACAACAAGCCTGCATGTTAGATCCCAAGCATTGATTCAGCAATGGAAGAGAACAGCGGAAGAATCAAAATCCTGCACACTAGCACTCCACAGTTTGATTCCGATTGGTGTGAAAGTAAGAAATTGGTTTATGATAACACAAAACACGCCAGTTATGTATTGTAAAATTGTATTTGAGACTTGTATCAACGTTCTGCTGAGCACTTACTAGGGTACGATATTACTGTTATTGCAGCTCAGTCACAATTTCTCTTCTCCGAACTGCAAGTGCTCATGAATAATTACAGAGTGCACAATTCCTCACACACGTGGTGCAAATTATTGCCCTATCCTTCCTAACTAACCAAAGCAGCACACGAATGCAAATGGACTTTTTTATGCTTGACTAGATCAAATCAAAGAGAAATGAAATCATCACCTTAACTTTGGAATCAGTTTGATTTATCCCAAACCTCAAAGAAATATAGTTTTATTTAATTATTTCATAGCACCAGTGCAATGCTTTTAATTTAAACTTGATCTTGAGGGTAGACAACACCCAACTGCTTTCGGACGCTTTCCAAAATTTCAGCAATTTGTAAAGTTTCGGCATGTGATACTCCCGGACTTTCCAATAATCCTAGAATTTACAAAGTATGCATCATTTTATATTATACTAAGCCATATTATATATAGCTTTCGATTGTAATTAATTATTGTGGCAAAAGCAGGGCGGATTATTAATAAAATTAGTGTGCTAGCAAACGTACCAGCTTTAATGCATCTCCTTACTTCCGCGGCTTCATAAGACAGACCAGCGCTGTTCCAGAAATTTATTTTCTTCTCAAGTTTTGGTAACTCAAAATCCAGTGCTCCGTTAGGTGTTTCCAAGCGTGTTGAGCACCAGAAATTTGAACCCAACTACATCCATGAAAAATCAAATCAATTGACTTTGTGTTATTCAAAATTAGTTGCTCTAAGTAAATTAATTACCTTCAGTGTTCCACCTGTACCAACTGCCAAAGCCTCGTTCGGCAATTCTACTTTGGTATTTGTTATAAATGTTGCCGTTCTTCCACCCTTGTATGTCAATGTGACACTTGTACTTTCATCGACTCCCTCCGAATTTAAATGTCCTCCGGCAATGATTTGAAGTGGTTTCTCCCCGCCAAATACAAATTGGGAAAATTGTGTGCAGTAAATCCCAATGTCAAGGATTGACCCACCACCAAGTTCCTTGTATCTGCATGTACATTTACACTTGTAGGATTTATGACTGGAAGCACGTACATTTGTTTATCTTATACTAACTTTAAGCGGTCAACATCGGCAATTTTGACTCCAAATGTAACAAAGGACTGTTTGACCTCCCCAATGGTCCCGCGCTGGATTTCTTCTCTCAGTTTTAAGTAAGACGGGAAAAACCGACTCCAAATGGCCTGTAAATACCCAAAAGCAGGTGTGAATATAAAGACTGGGCCATGTAACCCTGCAATGTAACTACTATTTTACCTCCATGAAAAATAATTTCTTCTCCTTTGCATGGGCTAGTAGTTCCTTGGTTTCCCGAACATTGATTCCCAATGGTTTTTCACAAAGCACGTGCTTGCCATGATTAAGTGCAAGAAATCCGACGGGATGATGTGTGTTATTTGTTGAACCAATGTACACAACCTCTGAAAATATATTAAGCAAAAGTAGTGTTATTCTTCTCATCTCAGATATGTGTAGTAATGGTCATATGCTAGGATATTATTACACTTGAAATTGAAAATAGTGCATTCCGACCAAATTATGATGTATAATTAGACTAACCGACATTCGGATCCTTCACCAGCTCCTCGTAAGACCCATATGCCTTCGGAATTCCATGTTCTTTTGCAAATTCCTGAGCCGAACTTAAATTCCTGGCTGCAACTGCAACCACCTGATGCTCCTTGGTGTCAAAAGTGGCGAGGGCAGTCACAAAATCATGGCTAATTTTCCCAGCACTAATAATTCCCCATCTAGTTGCCATTTTTCCTAAACAGAGTCGTCAAAATGCTATGTAAATTTGTTCAAAATTCTCTTTAATTGATTCCCCCTCCCCCTCTACTGAAAATGGAGTAAGTGATAAATGTCTGTCTGTTTTACCACTACCACGGCGCTTAAATACTTATAAAATCCTCACATATGGTAAAAGCATTCAAAACACTTGAAAGACCGGCTATTAACGCATGCCAAATGTACACCGCATTGTGCACGAGGTTAGTTAATGATACGGAACAAGGTGAAGTAATTTATTAAAATGGGTGGGGCGGGGATATGTGCGGAGTGATTATGTCATCTCGTGCAGGGGTGACAGCCGGGCAAATTGTACGTGAATTGACATCATCAATCATGGACTTGTTTGTCTGGAAAAAGTAAACAAGGACGAGCCAACAGGCAAAGTGAATGAGATTAATAATTATCTTACCATAATGTGAGCAATTAAATCACACACCGAGTCACCGAGTTGAAGGCAAGGCCTTTGCCTGGCAACAATAGCATAACAACACGGATAAAAAAAATAAAGGCGAAAGGATTTACATGCAGTAGATAATTAAGACAAATCTAAATCCGTAGAATGTCAGAAAAGAGTAATAAATTACTTTCGCGGCTCGGCTGTGGGTTTGGGGATAGGCAGATTGAGGGAACGGCGGCACTCACTGCCCCAAAACCAGAAAGTATTAGGCATTGCAGATTTAAGTAGTTTATGCCGTTTTAAAAAATCCATATGCTGGTATTATCATTGTGTCTAGCTAACAAACTCGGAAAAAGTGCAGAGCAACATTTAAAATTAGGCTTGTTTAAATGAATTACAGTTGAGACTGACAAAATTATTTGTGCCCATGTTTGTTAATCATGCCGCACTGCAAAACTATAGTAAATGAAAGAATGAATGCATAGTGCATTAGTACAGAGCCGAGGAAAATTTCCTATTACTGATTGGGGCCTGTGCTGCAAATGCAATGAAAGCCAAAAACGGTAACAATGATGCAGAATAAGAAATAATAACATCCTATTTCCATAATCTAATGGTACGAGCAGAAATCGCCTTCCAACCACACGCACTTGCTACTTCTAATTTAAATATACAACACTGGAAATTTGCGTCGTCAAATTTTAGTGGATGTTTGTAGTAGTATTTTTGCAGTCTTTTCATTTTTGTTGAAGAGGGCATTGCATTGGGACAAATCTCATGCTAATTGTTCTAAACTTTTGAATCGGCAACATAAATGATTTGAATAATTTAAAAAGCGCACCAAAGGTTAAATATTACTTCAATTTTATTTGCTTGCATTTAACATGTATAGCAAAGATAATTGGGCACATTGAAACTACTTCTTCTCTGGCACAGGGATGCCATACTCCGCTCTTAAATCATTGGTTGCTTTCTCCAATTTGTTTGCCCTCTCGTCCGTCTCAGCTGAGCTTTGGTCATCCTTGTATTCGTCACAGATCAGGAAGCATTGTGCGAATCCCCTCACAAATCCTACGGTGACTTCGTCCATCTCTTCGGATCCTTTGATTTCCTTCGAGTCATCATTGCTTTCTTCAAAATCTTTACCCTCCTCGAATTTCTCACATATATCCTGGCAAAAGTTTTTCCCTAGCTCGAAAGCCTTGTGCTCTATTTCTGCCTTTTTTGCTCCTTCCAACGTTCCGCCCAACGTCGACGCAATAACCGACAATACGACGACAGTTAAAATCAAGATTCCCTTCATATTTTTTAAAATTTTAGTGGGGTGTGTATAGGAATGTTACGAAATGTGATGTATTAGTAGGCTCTGAAAACTTACTTGTGGCGTCTGTATATCAGAAGACCAGCTGGTCTTTATATACCAAGTTAAAGAGGGCATGTTGGCAATTGAGGTTGATCATGCAATTTAACCGAAATTAACCGTCCCGAATTTAAGTTCTCGTTGTGTTTATAGAATTCAGGACAAGTTAAAGTTAATGGTAATTAAGGATTGGTGCTAATTAAGAATTGCAATTAACCCTAAACATACATGCAGCACATTTTGCCAATTAATGTGCCCTAATTACCTTAATATTAACCGAAGTTTGAGTTTCAAAGGAGGATATAAATTCACGACAAAGTGTTATACTATATGTGCAGTCAGTTTAAATTACATTCAACAGAAATGACAAGATGTGTTAAAATTTTTGCAAATAAAAACAATGGGAGTATACCTTGTCGACACACGTTGAATATACATGTATTATTCATAAGTTAACTATCCTATAAAGATAGGTGACTTTTATTTGTGCCAAATTTATAGAAGTTTTGAACTTTTTCAGCATCTTGCTTATTGATATCATCTATTATTGTTCTTTTTACATATGCATGAACTTTAGTATGCTTAATAAAACTTTTGTTGTTTTTGTGGCATACCGTAAATGACATAATAGATACAAGCCTCATCTGTGGGTGGATTCTGCGGGTAGAAGTCCTTGCTCTAATAGAAGACCCGCCCCAAATAAAAGCCCCCCGTGTCTCAATGTCCCACATCGCTAAATTCCACTATGCGGGTATTTTCGCTTCGATAACGGACTCCCTTAATATACGTCTGACTCCGATAACTAAAGTTAGCTTTCGTTTATTATTTTAAAAAGAACCTGAGTTGTTTTTTACTAAACAAAACCCAGTATTGCTACTTTTAGTTTGAAATTATTGATTAGAAGCCTCGCCCAATAAAAGCCTCGTCCCTAATTCAAGCCCCCGCCTCGAGGTGCCGATTTTAACTAGAAGCACCGGCTTCTATTTTCCCATATGCGGTATGTGCCCACTCTGAAGCCAATCTAAAACCACTTTTGATTAACCTTATAATAATGATTTTAATATAACGCCCGAGGCTCGATCCTGCCGAGATAACATTGTTTATGTGGCCCATCCGTTTCATATAGATAGATAGATAATGTCTTTATTACGGTCAAATTCATCAGTGGTACACTGTTATCAACGAACGGACCAAATAATAAATGAGGGTAGAGAACAATAAAAGGCTTTCCAACAATAAATAATTCCATTTTGTTGTTGATAGTTGTGCAAGTTTAATTAAATATGCAGACGTGAATAACACTTTGTCAAATTGAAATAAAGTAGAATTTAACGAATAATACTTTTTACTTGACAAAAAGGTATTTGCTAGTTATTACCCTTCTATACACGTGTTACGATGATTCCAGAGAAAACTCTAAATTTTATTAAAAAATTAACAAAAATTGGGAACATAATTAACATATTTCCTTGGAGGTGGAACGAAGAAGCGAGGTAGTTTGAGCTTTGGTATTTTCACAAGAACAGACACAAATATTTTTTGTATAAAATCGCATTCATTGGGGGCTGCGTATCTCAAATAGCATATGTTTGGGATTGAGCTCCATTCATTTTATTTATCTCGAATTCCAGCTCAAGTACAGTACACTATTTTCCTTTTTCTGGTCGACCCTGTTCATTTATCATTTCTCTGCTGCAGTGTTCAGTTCAAGATATTTGGGCATGATCATGTCAGGCATCTGAATGCCCTGATTATATTCAACGATATTTTGAGTGCGCAAGCAACTCTAAAATTGCCGTTTAATAGTAGCATATTTAGCAACACAATATAACATGTTTATAGTAGTTCAACAAGCCCCAACTAATCATCAAAATGACAAGGACATGCTCGAAAAATGCTTCTTTTACTTCGAAGTTTTCTTGCGGACTGTCGGCATCGGCATGTTTCCTGCCAGCTTCTTAACCCTAGTTACTATGATCCCATTGGAACCACCCCTGTCTTATATAAAAAAACAAATCCAATGTTTTGAATATATTGGCAAGCGTTACTGCATCTGTCTTTGTATCCAATGCCACTTTGGCAAAATTGGTATGTCAAAATTGGCAAAATTATCAATCAATATGATTGATTAGCATTAGCGCGTATCCAATACGTAAAGCAATTTCACTGTAGTAGTTAGAATTACCGCCCTGCTCTAGCCTTTGTCCGATTTGCAATTTCGCCAATTTTGGCCTTAGCGGTAAGTACAAAGCCTGACAACATGTGAAAAGCTAATTATAATCTTTTGCTGTTTAACACAGGCGAGTTTTGGATACTGAAGCAACTGTAGCAACGAAAATTGCTCAACAGCGTGCAATATATAAGGCTCTACAATATTTTCACTATTTATTCATGAAATTATTTCGTTTTGGATTCCCGTTTGGTATGTTTTACTTGGACCTGATAATTCTTTGCAGCATATACCTTTGCTTTAGAGGCGACGTTAATTTCTTTATCATGATGATCATCTTTCTACTCGTCGCAGTGCAATGCATTGGTGTAGTCAGAGTTTTGCTTCAAGCTTGCATCAGCTTTACTCAGAATGCAGACAAGTGTCGGAAATATTTTCATTCCCGCAGAATATTGAGGGGAAATCGCAAGGAGCTCAGAACTTTCCTGCTGTCTTGTCCACGATTACATTTCAAGTTTGACAGTTTTACAGTGTCCGAATTAACATTTTCAACCATGATGCAGGATTTTGTTGTATTCAATTTAATTACATTGTTTCTCATGTAGAATTAGTGGAGGTAAAGTAGACAGGAAGACAGGATGTACCAAAGTTATGACAAGTGTACCGCTTAATGGTGGAAAATTTGATTGTTTGTGCACTGTTTTATAATGAGTAGTTCGAATTTTTTAATTTGACTCAACAATGAATATACAAATATATCTTAATAATTTGTTTTAATTTGTTTGTAATTTGAATAAATTAATCTTTTCCATAAATCTACACCACATTATATTTAATCGCCTTTTTGCAAATGGATTTCCCTTCACTTGGATTTGTATCACAAATCCCGTCATCGTCGCAACCCACATAGTAGAATTTTTGATATTTGATCTCAGTATCCTTTTTACCTACATTCTC
Source organism: Orthonychiurus folsomi (assembly GCA_036851895.1). Classification (NCBI taxonomy): domain Eukaryota; kingdom Metazoa; phylum Arthropoda; class Collembola; order Poduromorpha; family Onychiuridae; genus Orthonychiurus; species Orthonychiurus folsomi. The sequence continues at coordinate 6,456 of JAAXYW010002649.1, read as the reverse complement.
TACATTTCCGCAATATGATCCAACCCTAGACACACATTTGCCTTGTTCCACTTTTAGTCTTGGGTCAATACACCGACAGAGCCCATCAATACATGCCCACCCATCTTTGTAACTGCAACTGCCCGCCCGGCAACGTGCACCATCTCCTCTGAACGGTTCACATTGGCCGTCGTTGGCAGACAACCCTTGGTGACATCTACAGATTCCATCCGAGCAAAATGCGCCTTCCACGCATGTAGGATATTTTTTCGTTGATGATGATGGGTCAGAACACTTTGAGCCGAAAAGGGCAAAGCATTCGGATCTAATCGAATCATAAACTTGACTCAAAGGCTCACCACATTTACAGTACCCGTCAACACATTTAAGGAATCCGTCAGGGCTACATTTTGCTCCGTTACTCTCGCATTCCGTCATGTGTTGTGCATAGCAAGTGCCGTTTGAGCCTACAAATCCATTCTTACAAGTGCATACCCCTTCATTGTGACTGCCGCTGCTGTATTTGCAATTCGCATTTGCAATGCATGTACCGTAAGTACATTTGGACCCAAGTTTGGCCACACAAGATTTGTCTGAGTCGTCATAAATGTGCTCTTCGTTCGGACATGTGCATCTGTCGGAAAATGAGTTCAAAGTTAATGCGTACTAGACAAAAAACGAGTTGATTAAATTATATTGATAAAGCATTACCTCCCATTTTTACATTCCAAAGAGCTTGGGTTGCAGGTAAGCAGTTCATTGCATGTTTCCCCGTATGTCGGCAGCAGGAAACACATGTCAGTTTTTGGATCCAAGACGGCAGGTCTATCAAACCCATAGCAACTACATCTCCCGAGTAAAGGGTGTCTAGAAACATATTGGTTATCTTCATCGCCCTCAAATGTACCAAATCCTGGACTCCAGCTTGAGCTGCAAGTCTTGTTTGAAGAACACTCATTAGTTATGCCGAGGCAAGGGCCGTTTCCTTGGATTGTGCATTTGCCTGTTTTCTCGTCGTAGGAACGAGGGAATTCAATTATATCTTTGGTGTTTCCTTCATAAGGCATGCCCTTCAGGACTGCGTAGTAGTAAGTTTCATTGGCTCCGTATTCGGTATTAACACGTGTGACTGCTTTCCGCGGAGGACAGGAACACCTGAGTAAAAGTAGAAGTTTTCATACCCTAAAAATGTACGGATTTCAATTAAAAGTTAGAAGACTTATACAGAATGGGGATTTCAAACTTGAATGATAATTGTGCGTAATAAAACAGATGACAAAAACAATTTTCACAAAAACGTACCTATTATTTAAGCATTCTACGTTTTCCCCAAGACATGGCCTTGTAACATCGTCACAAGTTTGACCAAAAAACGCTCCATCTAAGCATTTTGTTCCGTCAACATTTTTGACTTTTCCTTCAGCACACACACATAACCCGATCAAAGGATTAATGGCCGGGTCTATTTTTCTGGGATCATCGGGTGCACCATAGAATAAATCTGGGAAAATGTGTCTGCTGCACTTTGCCCTTTTGTCACAGTCCGCATCTTTTGAGCATATACTTCGAAGTTTCGCAAAACATCGTTTTTCTGCCTCGTCGTAAGCCATTGAAGAATTATGTATTTCCGTACCCTGGAACAGTTCCGAGTTGGATGAGACATCATAAGCAAATGGGAAGTTATACCCTTCCCAATAACGAAGGATGTATTTGATCGGAGTGCAGCGGGGATCATTTTTCTCTTGGCGCAATTGGGCTATTGCCATTGCTGTTAGTGCTGAGAAGACCAGAAGACAACAATGGAATGCTTGGGCGCATCCACATTTTGGGAGAAGCATCACCTGAAAATATTGTATATTTTACTTACTGAAGAATTTGAATTTATAATTAAGTCAAACGGCAAGCTCTGTTAAGCAGGATAACACGTATAATGAACAAGATGTTAAAAGCAAAAGCAAGTTTTCTTGTTTACACGCTGATAAGTTTGTCAGCAAGATAAAGATCAAGTTGCAATGTCATGCCGAGCAGATGAGAATGTGCATCAATAACATGGTACAGGTAATTATGGTGTGACTATTTCGGAAGGCTGAAGCAAGTAATTGGATAATAAAAGATCCATTGAACTCTTCTGCTCAACTCACTTTTACCTTTCCTTGTGGATACGATGAAAGCCAGAATTAAAACACTACGGAAGAAAACACGAAGTGCTGTCTTGGTTCACAAATTTAATTATTTTAATTGGAATTGGGATTTAAGGTCTAGTTTATCTCGTTATGAAATTGCGGACGTATGATTAATTACACGCTATGTTCCCAATGCCCGTAGCCAAAGCTTTCGGTACACCGCAAATCACTTTACACAAACTTACTTAGGATTATCCAAATTGAGCACTGACCCATTTCATAATTAAGGACAATATTGAGTTATTTTCGCATTTGCGCTGGTGTAAGCTGTTCAAATGGTGGACCGGCGCGTTGAATACAGTATTATAGTACTGGATCACCATTCACCACATAATTTATTCAATTTTTTTCTTATGAACCAGGGATGACCTTAATAAATTGAGTCCATTAAATTTTTTTTGTCATGGTCTAAGAATAAAAGAGCGTGACTTTTAAAGTTGTATATATTGTGGATTGTGGAATAATTTGTTAAGGTCATAAAATGACATTCCTCTCAACAATAAAAACAAGTCATATTGAGTCATCTGAGAGTGTCTCCGATTCCGACCGAAAATATATATAGAAAATTTAACTGAATATAATAAGATTGCTTTTATCTTAATTGATTAATAATACATTATTACAATGCAAAAAATATATCCTTCCTAGCTTTATAAAAGTCATATAATTTTGATTTAAATAATGCTATTCCAAACTCAATATTTCTAAATCTTATTGATAGAGTATTCCATACTTTAATAGAGCTATACTTAATGGCGTAGTGCGTTTAACCCATTACTAGTCCAGCTTCGGTTACATGATACTCCCTAGTCTCAGTTTTAAGGAAAACCCCACGTAGGACTATTATGTAGTTATATGACATATGGCTCATATATAACTGCAATTAGACTTTCCAAGCCGAGTTTTTATTGGAAGTGAAAAATCTACATTACTATAGCGCATAAGTAATTAACCAATATTTCCGTACTTTGTAGTTTAGTCTAGTTGTAATAAAAATAATCGACAAAATATAAACGAGTACACTCTTTTATAGATTTATTACGACAATATTTATTATTTATTACATTTTTAATAAGAACTTACTTCCTGCGATAAAAAAGAGCATCCCCACTTTTCTCTACAAAAACGCAGTTGCTAACAATCCGCCAAAGCGCCTTAGGCACAGGTGTCTTATCCTCCAAATAGTAGTCACCCAGTTTAGCCTTTATATACGGTGTGGCCTTAATAGCATTGTAATGGGGCATTGTAGAAAACAAATGGTGAACCACATGACTGTCATTGATATGATGCATCACAGTATTCAAGTACCACCCATAATCCCGATCAACCGTCGCCAAGGCCCCACGAATGAATGTCCAGTCCTTATCCTCATAATGTGGAATGTACACATCCGTGTGATGTAAGAGGGTGATCGTAATTAGGAGAGCATTCACATTTAAAAGCGGAATTCCATAAAACTTGATTACAGCCCATGCTGAAGTCAGCATTGCCATCTTGTACAGTACAGCCAGAGCAATGACAACCCCGATATTTGATGCGACCACCAGATGTCGTTGGCCTTTCTTAAAAATTGGGCTTGAGGGCAGGAAATGGGAGGCGAATTCCTTATAACGGCGTCCAGCAAAATGGGTGAGCAAATGTAGGGGCCATCCTATCACCAATGCGATGAATATCCAAAATATTGGTCTCAACGGTGATTCCTCGAATGCTTCTATCAACGGGGTTTTTCTTCGCCTTGGCCTAGAAACCTCTGATTCTGCCCTCTTCCGCCTTTGATATGGAACATAGGCTTGATCAGCGCTCAAACTCCCTGTACCCGCATGATGTTGTGAATGAGAGATTTGCCAAGATAAAATATGGAACGAGGAGTGCAGAATGTAATATGAATCCAACAGCATGGTTGATGTACTTATTTGGTGAAAATGCTGAATGACCGCACTCATGGGCAAGGATCCATAGCCCAATGCCCATTGTACCTTGGAATATCCAGTAAGCTATCCATAATCCAGAAGCTAAGATTGAGTTCGTTTCATTTCCGACAGGACCGTCAATAAATGTGGCTGCATAAAATAATGCGATCCAGCCCGCCAGATTGGCGACAAGATACATTGATGACTTGAGAGTACTGCGTTCGAATAAATGGGGAGGAATTGCATCCTTTAATTCCTTGTAAGTGAATGGTGGAGGTGAGAAGGAGGACTCGTATTCTTTTTGGAAGGTGGGAACTTGACTGGAACTCAAATTGCTCAAACAGATTTTTTTTGATGAGCGCGAGCGAGGCTGCTCCTTTTCAGCGGAGGAATCAGCAATGCTAGATTCCGCTTGATTGTGCAAACTCCCATCCACCATCTGGAAATAGAAACAAACTAAATCAATTAGAATCACGTGTGATGAATTCAGGGTTTATAAATCGTATAGTAAAATATAACGTATTTAATATTTAGGATATAGAATTGGTTTTGTGCTGTCCATTTTTTTATATTAATTAATGCATTATTTACGAAGGTGAACACTTTTAGCGGATAAAGATCAGCGATGAACTTGTTCAGCGGTTACCAGGGAAGTTTGAGCCGAGGACAAACAATTTAAGTTACATGGGGCTACTTTATGCACTTTAGCATTCAAGTTATGGAATTGTATGTCAAGTTTTTATTAAGGAAACTTGCATTTTCATTTGGCCGTTTTGAGATCTTTCATTTTTTAGCGCCATTGTTGTTTGACACTCGACCTACTAAAATGCCAAAATCGCGCACGGCCGACCAACCCTGTTGGTCTTCCAGCAGAATATTAACAAAACTAATGTTAAAACGATTACGACTAAGATTAACAAGAAGATATTCTTACTGTAGAATTAAAGAAGCGTTGGAAGATTAAAAGCCTTGGGACGTATAAATAACAATGTCACTTGTCCTAAATATTTGCTAGTCTCTGGTGTACACAAACTGAAGTGCACTGAAGAACTGCCAAGTTCTTAATGCACTTATACAAACTGAACGGATAATTTTTTAAATCTGATAACCACCAAGTTAAATGCACCACTTCCTTTCTTTGGGTTTGGTTCCTTGAGCGTGGCGTGGCGTGAGTTTGCCCTTCAGTGCACACAGGTTTATGATTACCGAAATTTACTATATACTCCGCTAATACTTGGAATTAGGCATAAATTAAGGGAAAATGACAATTCCTAGATTATGATTGCACATGCGACTTTTGTAATGATTAGTTACGTATAAAATAAAATCAGGGAAAGAAAATAAATGATACATAAAATCAAGAAAAGTGCACATTTTCACGCTCCCACTGGTCCAACTCGTGTGCACATACCATATGCGATATCCGTATAGCAAGTTTTACCATTTTTATACGCTGAGCACACACGCAAATGGCAATGTCATTAACATAACCAGGTGAGTTTGTTGTTGAGTACCTCTAAATGGCTACATGGGAGAAAGAAAGCGGAAAAAGACTGCAGTGAATAGGAAATTAGATAAAGCAGACAGTCTGGAAACGGGGTTTTAAAATACATAATTTCTGGTATCCTCACACTGCACTGCATGTAAATTTTAGTAGATATCAGAAATACAGATCAGACGAATATGAAATATCAAAAGTATTCATTCGTGCAGCATCCATTTACATTTTGCAGTCCAAAATCAAATCTTCTTACGACAAAAGAAATTATGAGCAGAGAAGAGTAAGTTGGGGTATTAAAAGCAGTAGTCAAATTTATAATTGTAGTTGCAAATACAACACACTTGTATAATTTTAATCTTCAGTGGATAGCTTTTTTGTACATTTTAGATGTTTAATTCTAATTTTAAACTTTGTTTCTTGACCGAAATAAATGTTGCGGGATTACAAATTAATTTCTGCACTTGTTTGCAATATAAAATCAAATAGTGTGCTTGTTATGCTTGTTATTTCTTTCAAAACTTGTTCTCTCTTTTTTTTCAAATTCGTCCGAAGCCATATCACACGTGTACATGGTGAGTCACTAAATTAAATTAATCTGTTAGTACCAACGGATACAGTAAAGCTCAGCGTTTATTTCCATAAATATATAACTAGAAGTAGAACACACAAATGTAAGACAGAACGGATACACAAAGTGTGCATTTCCCACGATAAAAATAGATTCAGTGATCACACATCCACTCTTGAGAAGATATTAACTTAGTAGTACAGCTTTATTTCCTGCGATAAAAGAGAGCATCCCCACTTTTCTCAACAAATACACAGGTGGTAGCAATCCGCCAAATTGCCTTAGTCACGGGTGTCTTATCCTCCAAATAGTAGT
>JAAXYW010002648.1:0-14407 GCA_036851895.1 Orthonychiurus folsomi | reverse complement strand
GGAGATGTGAAGATAAAAAGTGCCTTCCGCGGGAGAAGAAAAGGCAGAAATGATCTTTCGCGGTGGGGAATTAACGCGGAGCTGCAAGGGGGGAGTCCCCCGCAATTAACAATGAAATATGTCTTTCATTTCACAAAACGAAAGTGGCTCCCGCATAACCTCCAGTCTTTGAATGAGTGCATGCCGTGTGCAATGAGAGAGTTTCGTCAATTGAGCCATTTTACACTTGGTTCTTGAGGAGCAGCGCGTTTCCAGAGATTCTTTAATTATTCCGAGATTTTAATGTGGAATGAGAAAGGGCTGGCTGCGTTTATTTACGTTGTGTGTTCTACGGCGTTGGAAAGTACATTTGTTCCGCGTCAAATTAAGACGATATGAGATGTGTGTGTGTGTGTGTAAATTGGTGATGGGTGTCAGGAAACCGTCAAGTCTTGTGACAGCCAGGGAAATATGAGAGCTGGATGTGAGATAAACGATGTGGATACAACATATTATTATATGTTGGGGGGAAACACTCCAGAGTGGTGTGACAAATGGCCCGGCCCATAAACATCCACACTTTTGCGGCTTGTCGTAATTTGGAATCATTTGAATCCGTCGGAGGCTGCCACCCCTTTTTTTTCCGCTGTACATTTTCCCATCAGTCAAAAGGAAATCGGGCTGCATTTCTAGTAGTGAATTCCAGAATTTTCTCCAAAGTGAAAGCCGCACTTTCTCCGTGCACTTTCTCCAATATATAATATCTCCAATTGGGATTAACCGCTTTTCCCAAGTCCCATGCAATTTTGCATTGGATCGAAGTGAGCCATAACGCGCCCGCGTTTTCTGAGACAAAGCCGTGGCTGCCCTTGCTTTATTGTCTCTCCTTGGAAAACTTTCCCTATTCTCCGGACTAATAATAACTTTGAGCAGAGGAGGCTAAGAAGATATTGCCAATGAGTCGGGGAGTTTGTAGTAATATTCCTTCGTGGCTATTACGGGCAGAGGGTGGTGGGGGTGATCGTAATGGATGAGTAAGGATTCCTCTTATTAGAATCCGTCGAGTAGTGTAACATTCGATCATTGTTCATTGTATAAGGTCTGCTTTCTCCGTATTAGGGTACTGCATGCCTTCGGATTTGGGATTAGCTGGTAGTGGTTCCCCAGGGGAATGAGCAAATGGGATTCAATTATAAATGGAAACGTTCGCAGATTATGGTTTCAGGAACTGGGAATTTGGATGTGATTTGTGAAATACCATAAAGTACACTTATCCTTTACATGTATTAATCTGTAATTAATTACAACTTCAAAGCAAATCTAAACTCAGCGCAGTGGCCAACTAATTCCGCACAACGTAAACTTTTGACCCACAAACCCGCCACTAAACTAAAAAAAAAGTGTGAATTGACCTTGCCCTTGTTTCCCGGGAAACTTTAACCGGACTTGCCACCAGTTAACACTTTCCCCATTAAACAAACTTTGCCCGGTAATCTTCCCAGCTTTTGTGTGTACAACTTGTTTGCCGCCCTCCAAAACTAAAACTTGCTCGCGCGCCAACTTTCAAATCACCAAAATTTTCCAAAAACTTTGAAAGGGACGTTCACCTTTCTCCGAATGGCTAAGGAACTTTCTCCCCGAGTTGGGCTGTGTCAAGTTTTGGAGTCCTTCACCGGTTTTCCCAACTGAAATAGCGCATAAATATACAAACCCAGAAATGTGAACCACGGGTTTCTCTCCCTTCCAAATTACCATACCAACTCCACAACCGGCATTGCATTACACACAAAGAAAAAATCAAAGCGGGGAGAAAAAAAATGCGGGGGAAGCCCCAGCAATTAAGGATCCACTGTGTTTGGGGTGAATAAATTGTGAATCATTAGCTTCGGCAGCGAGGTTTTCCTTGGTTAGCCAAATTAACCCGGACTGAGTCGAGCATCCCGCATTTCCCGATGATGAAAATTCAATTCCTTCGGTCTCATTCGGATCTTATGCAAATGGGGAAAGTCAATTGGGCGTTTTTTTCTTCATCTCATTTGTGTGGGTTTTTTCGGATGGGAAAGTTCTTTTTGGAAGGGGAATATTCATTAGTTTTTTTTGTTTGGCTTTTTTTGGGGGGGATTTGATGGAGATTTTTTTTGTGGATGCCGTTTTAATGGGAGCGGGATTTGGATTAATTCTGGATGATTTTTGAATATTTTTTGTTCATGTTTGAGGAATTTGTTTTTCTTTTGCTAATTTGTAAAGGGTTGGATTGGCGGGAAGAAAATTTGTCATTCTATTTGGAAATACATACAATTATCTCATTGCTGTGAACTGTGAATTTACTAATGTCACTAGGCAGTAATATACCCTTAAAAAGCGTTAGACGAGGTAGTAGCCGTTCTGGTAAGGCGTTATCGAAAACTAAAAAAATAGAAATACTTACGACCACTTAATTTAAACCGGTAAATATCACTGTCCAATTTCCCGCTGTGTTCACAACACCTTTACAAAAAAACTGCCTCAGTTCCTCCACCCCAGAATCCCTAACATCCCCGCTGTATCCCAAAAAGTGTAAAATCTTCCACCACTGCCAAACTTCAAAATTTGAACACGAAACGTATGCTCGAGTACGTGTCATTCCCCCATCAGCCTAGTAAAACCACCGCGAGCACCACGAAGAAACTTCGTCGAAAGTTACCCGCAGCCGCAGCAGCTCCCGTCAAAAGTTTCACATGTAACAAACTTTCATTTGTAATTACTCTTTTGACTTTTAGCCCGGAGGGGGTGGAGAGGAGACTAGGCTGGATTTGAGAGTGCTGCGATTCTTGTTTGGATTCCAAGAGTTTCCATGGGTAACCGAAATTAAAAAAAAAGTGTAATTGTTATCGTAAAAATTATGACCCACAATTTTTAAACCGGCATAAGCACAATTTAAAAAAGCCATCTCCCTATAGTGTAAACCCGAATAAGCTCAAGAAACTCGTGTAGAAAAAAATCTCAAAATCACACACGGTACGCGCGCATTCAACTTGTTATAATGTAAAAGGCGGGGGTAGGCGCCCGCGTTCAGCCGAACGACGATTTCCTTAACCTTGGACAAATTGAAATTCCTTTTCCGCTTCGCAAATTGTTTACGTACAAGTCGGGCTGCATTCCACAGCTGAAGGGGGGGAGATGCGAGTGGTGCTCCTTTGCCCATTCGCCTGTAAATAATTAAAATTAATGGCTGTTCGGCTGATGGTTTGATTTCCGAGCGGCGCCATATGTAACATTCGTGGATTTGTGTGTGTGGATCCACTAAGGGGAAATAACAAGGCGTTGCGTAGTCTTGAAACTCAAGGGTAATTTTGTTAAGGAATGACCACACCAGTGTAAAAAAAATTTAACTTTGGAGAAGCGATCCAAATGCAATGTTTGAAATTTTGTATAGAATTAATTTTTATGTATCGATCGTACAGACTAAACGTAAAAATCCTATATGCTCAATATCCCCGATTTCCCCCTTGTGTCCATGTCATTACATTTAAGATTACACAGCACGGCCGGGGGTTTTTACGACAAAGGAGATTAGCACACAGAACACACGGCGAGTGTTCCACGGCAGTCGATGTGGCGCCACTTCAAATTGTAGCCGATAAGCGCTGCATGCACACATCGGATCTTATCAGCAGCAGCGGAGAAACTGGAGCAAGTTAAAAAATGTGTGTGGTCTGCGGTGCGACAACGTTTTTTTTTTTCAAAAGCTACGGTGGACGGAAAAAGTGCAATGCTAAGATCCGAATCGGAGGTATTTGTATTTGTGGTGGATATATTTTAAGGGAATGTTTAAAAATTTTGACATAAAATTTGAACGGATACTGCGATAAAGTGCGGTAAAGCACAGCAAAAGTCTACAATTCCGCTGTTACTAAAATGCATTCCGCACATATTGTGTACAGCACGTAAATTAAAATACTACACTTCATTTGCTCACATTGTTGTATCAAAATTTACAACCTTCCAATTCCACGGCCAACAGAATCCATGCAATTAGACATAGCAATGCACAAACAGCAGGAGATAAAAAAAACCTCCGAATTAAAGCCAGTTGGCCACACACACACGCTTTAAAATTGGATTTGATTGACACGCGAAGGTTTGGACTTTTGGGTTTCCCCGAGCAGATGTTTTAATCTCGATTGTGGATTATATTGGATTTTTATTTTAGTACATTATGCTTTGAGGTTGATTTGATGTTTTGAATGCTATGTAATGCAATTGCATATGGATTACACTTTGGAGTGTTACATGAATTGGATTGTATAATGTAAATTATGTAAATTACATTTGGAAAACCTTTGCATTTTAGAATTTTTTAAAAAAAAATTCTCCATCAAATTAACCAAATAGAAAAAGTTGCAAAAGCTACAAAATATCGTCACAAATTGCTAATGTCAAAAACAACAGTACACAGTGCCAGCTGCATGCAAAACTCATACGCAAGTCCACATTACCTACATTACCGTCACATCCAATTTGATTGACAAGTGAAGCTTACAAGCTCCGGATGTTTTCAATGTTAAACCCGCTTCCCGGTGAATTCCCACTCTTTCGGTTACGCAATTGTAGATACGAACGGACCACTTCACCCGTTTTTGATTTCCTGACACCTTTTTATCCGCTAAACTGCCTAGAAAAGATTAATGGGCAGCATTTTGTATAAAACGTGGTCGGCTCAGTGGAAAACGGGACAGTATCTGACCGGTTTTTTTGAAGAGTTCAATTTGTAATTAAACTGTGTGCGGGAAAATGAAGGGTGCTTATTTGGCCGTTTTGATCTCTACACTCGTCGGTCTGAGCGCGGCTCAGCAGTGTGGCGTTGATGAGGTATGCGCGCGCAGGCGCAAAGTTTATATGTGGATTTACGTGTTTAAATTAAGGATAATTTTTAAATTTTAAGTCTGACTTCTTATGTATTTATTTTACAGTTCCAATGCATGGATGGCTCCTGCATTTTGGGCCGCTTCGTAAGTATTACCAAATTTTAACAATAATTATTGTTTTTGACGTTTTAATTTACAATTTGGTAACAACTCGTGTTGTTAGCTAATGCGACAGGTACTTTGACTGTCAACCAGACGGTGAGGATGAGGCAGGGTGCGAATGTGATGGTATGGTTTGCCCAGGATCCAACAAATGCATCCAACCTTCCTTTGTGAGTTTTAGCAAATTTGTAGCCGTTAACCGCTTCGCTACCAAGTCCATGCTGCATGGAGTTCGTAGTGAAGTATTATTATTTAGTATTAAGATTTATTATTGATGCAGATGTGCGATGGGATCACGGACTGTCCCGGAGCCACGGATGAGACTCCAGAAGTTTGTGCCATGACCACCACCACCCTTCGACCTCCATGCGTGAGTTTTTTTTTTGTTAAAATTGGCGCGCGTTTTGAGTTTGGAAAGTGTTTTTATTTTTCGGCTCGTTTTTTTTTGAGAAAATGCTAAATGTGAATGAGTAATTCGATTCCTTATTAGATTCCTAGCTGCAAATTCAATTTGAAAAACATTGGCGCACCTCCTCCTCATTGCCGTTGACATTAATAAAAAATAAAAAAATTGTGTGTATTTTGTGAACAGAACCCAGGTGAGTTCCAGTGCAACGACGGCCGCTGCATCCCAGAATCCTGGATCTGTGATGGGGACAATGACTGGTAAATTCAAAAAAACAATAGCATATATAGTTATACTACCATATACAGGGTGGGCCAAAAGTAACCGTCTATTTCCTATAGCTTTGCTATAGGAAATAGACGGTTACTTATGATCCACCCTGTACAATAAATGCTAAATAATATCCATTTCCCTAGTGGTGACATGAGTGACGAGCAGAACTGCACCTGTCGACCCGATCAATTCCAATGCGCCAACGGACGGTGTATCCCCGGCAACTGGGTCTGTGATGGAGACAATGACTGGTATTCACAAAATTAAGAATTCACACTCATCCTTAGCAATTTCTTAAATAATTAACTCATCAATTTGGTAAAACAGCGGTGACGGCTCCGACGAGCAAGACTGCCCCATCGTCGCCGCCCTCACCCAAGTCCATGAAATCAAATCCTGGCAAAGTCCATGCCCGACGAGAGGAAAAAGTGAGCTCGAAGGCGGCCCACCTCAAGTCCAAGTACTCCAAATGGTTCAACACCCAGCACTAAAAAATTGACATACGACGAAACAAACAACACCTTATTAACACCTATCCCTATATATTTTGAACTGAAATAAAAAAAAGACACCCGGAGTCGGTTATACAAACGCAATTTACTATGAGTTTTCAAGGCGTTTCTTGGCGTGACGTATTTTAGCATTGCACAATTTCCGTAAAATCAATAGCCCAGACCCGCCTTGGCTGGAGGGGATAGGCGCGAGCGGCTTAATTAGTCCAAAAGAGAAAAGAAAGGAGAATTTCGGATTCTGAAAGGAGATTTCCCGTCGTCCGCCGCTGTCATCTTGTGTAAACAAGGCTGTCAGTTTTTTGGGCTTGGGTGTCCTATGGTGAGCCGAAGACAAAAGAATTGGACAGGTTGTTTTTGCATTTTAATGGCGTGGATCGGGGTGTTTTGAAGGGGATATGTACAAGTTTTGTTTTTGTGGGGTATGTTTGGCGTTGAAGGGATTCTTGTAATCAGCGTTGCCGCCGGAGGAAATTTGTATTTTTGCCAGCAATAACAATGTACATAAAGAAGAGCTTTGCCTTTTGTACCCGTCATTATCTGTAGTTTATTTCTGTCGGTCGCGGATCAATGTATTTCTGGACATTATGTGACTGTTAACTGCCAAGTGGTGAAGCAGTAAATGTTTGTATTTAAACTTCCTAGGTTGTTTAAACTTAGTGAGACTTCACACAGGTCACTTCATTATCTGTAGTTTATTTCTGTCGGTCGCGGATCAATGTATTTCTGGACATTATGTGACTGTTAACTGCCAAGTGGTGAAGCAGTAAATGTTTGTATTTAAACTTCCTAGGCTCTTCAAACTTAGTGAGACTTCACACAGGTCACTTTTGATACCAGATTGGTTTTCGAGGACGGAGCATGTAATTACCAGGATGGTAATTACAGGATCAACTGTGGATCCAGCTTTCTCCACGCTTACAAAATTTAAATAAGAGTTTAGACCAATACAAGAGACTGCTCAGTAATTGTTTCCTACTGGAGCGCCGTGAGGATTGCTTTGTATTGGAATAAAAGTTATGCTGAGGCTAATGTTTTATGGTGTTAAGAACACCAAGTTGTATTAATTTTAGTTATGACAGATGCAAATTATATTGTTGACGTCGATCTAACTTTGTGTATTAGCTGTATATGACTATGATTATTGTGACATGTACATTAGTATCTCTGTAATACAGGAATTAATTAATAATTGGTATAATAATTGGTTTATACTTAAGATTGGTTGTTTGCTTAGTGCTGCCATTGTTAGTTGATCTATTTGTGCCTTGTGCATCTGAACGCGGTCGTATAACACAAAAATGAACAAATCAAATCAAATGTTTTTAACTGCCAACAACTAATTCAGTGCGCCAAGCCAGACACTGTCCCAAGAAATCCCGACACGTCTTGCATCCTAAAAAAACAGCGCAGCCCAGCAACACTTTATCCCCATCTTCGGGCGCATCCGCCTTGACACGTTTTAATTAATTTCTTTAATGACGGACGCGGCCCTCTCCTAATGACAGGCACACACACGGATTTGAAAGTTGGAAAGGCTTTAAAATCCTCGCGAGCAGATGGAAAAACCGTGTTCATTAATTCCTCGCTCCTTTTGGGGGAAGAGAGAGGATTTTCAATTCGGAAATCCCCTTCAAACGGTGAAAGGGGTGAAAGGAGTCGCGGTGTTTTATTAAAGAAAAATTAATTAATCTTCACACGGCGGGGTTGAATGGGGGTGGATGGATCGGGGGAGGGCTAATGAATAGGAGATGTTGTATACGCAAAGTTACTGTTTGGACGCGTTTTTGGTGGAAGGGTGCTAAAGTTTAAGGTCTACTTGGTTTGATTTGAACCACTCGAAAATGGCAGCGCTACCCTTCAAAATGGTACAGAATAGAGAAAGCAAAAAAAAAGTATTGAACCCAGAATAGGGAAAGCAAAAAAACGAAAACAGAATAGAAAAAACAAAAAAAAATCTAAAAAAGAGAAAGTAAAAAAAAGATATTAGATCCAAAAAAGAGAAAGCCCTAACCCCCGCCACGTGTCCAAACTTTCCAAATTCGGAGAAAGTCCTACCAAACCCAAGAATGACCCACTTAGCCCGCACCCTCTCGCCCAGCATTGCATTGTCTCATTAATTCCACAAGTTCAATGGCCTTTTTTGACGAAAGTTTTCCTTGAAGCACAAATGAGTTTAGTTGGACTTTTCTTTGCAAACAAAAGTTAATCCGAGGTGACCTTGTGCTAGTGAATTGGATTTGAGAAAGAATATAATTTTGAGTTTGTCTTTTAGGATTTTAAAAGGAATTGGATGGATCTTTTCATCTTTAAGAAAATTAGTGCAAGAGATTCATGGCATCCACTCCTTTTTATTTTCAGCGTGTACTTTCTCCGCTTTCTCTTCGCAATAAACTTTCGTGTAAAATCCAGCAAGTCCTAGTGAGTTTTCCAAAAAAATTTCTAATTACTTTAGAAGCAATCCCAAGAAAAAACACCCCACGACGAATCCCGCCTGCCAGAATTGCAATTAAGGAATTTTTGACTCCTTCGGATTCCCCACTTTGATCTTTTCATTTGAACGTGCTCCTATCCGCTTCCTCTCCAGTTTTTATTAATTGGGTGGATCCCAGGATCTAATCGTCTTTTTATGTCGCATCTCGGAGGGGGATCAAAAACTCCCCGTTAATGAGTGGAGACCGGGAAAGGGAGGGAGGGGGAAAAGTCGAGATGAACCTCCGGGCCGAACAACAACTCAATTTGAATTTCCCAGCCAAATGAAGTTTGCGAGAAGCAAATTCCCATGGCACTCTAATTTCTAAAGTGCATTTTTATTAAAAGCTGGCTGGGATTCTTTGGCTTTGGTTTTCAGTCGAGTGGAAATACACTTTTTGGGGGAGAAAAGGAAAATTTTTGATTGAACTTGTATGTGTACAGAGACTGGGGATTTGGAGGCTGCAGTTTCGGAAGCGCAACACTTGTGTCAAGGATTTTTGAAAAAAAAGTGAAAGTGGAGAAAGTTGAAACTTTCACCAATTATGAATTTCCACCTGATTTTCAATGTAAACTCAAGAAAAAAACAGGTTGAACAGCATTGGATTCTGTACTCCGTACATGACACTTGAGTTCCCCATTTTATTGCTTTGCTCGGAGATGGGTATCGCCCGTGTCTTACCCCACCCGGAATTGCCCTAGTAAATCTGCTGCCAAAAGGAGATCCACTCCCTAAATTCTTGAGCAAACACTAAGGGCGACTGTAAATAATAGGGTTGTTTGCTCTTTTGATTAATATTCCTCTGAGGGGGCAGTAGACAATAATAACTTTATTCACAATGCATTTGGATGTGGAATACAGTGCTGCGTGGTTTAAATGCGCATTTGTTTAACTCTGTTTATAATTAGCTGGAGTTTAGTGAAACCTTTTAAAAAAGAGAAAAGAATTGACTGCAAGGAATATTCATTCATTCACTCCCATTCTTAAAACACTAGCATCTCTAAAGAAAATTAGCAATCCACACAGCCGCCCGCATCTCAAACTCAAACAAAATCTTTTCGCCCGCGTCTTTTCTCCAGCCTTTCTTTTCCACTCCCTTTGCCCAGGGAAGCGTGAAAGCCCAAATTAAATAAGGCTAATTATGAAAAACGCGGGTGGAATATTCGTGGCTCCGTGCTTTTCATGGCCTAGCACTACATTTCTCTGCAAACACACAGCACAGCATTTGCAGTAAAAACCAAATTACTCAAAATTCCTCCAAGAAAAAAAACAATTGCAAATATTCCATCCAAAACTTTCAAAACAATTCCGAAAATAATGAGCCGAAAGACATTCACCACACACGGGGCGGGGCGGCCCGCTTCAATAATTCAACACAAAACTTGATGTTCGTGTCACAAAGTTTTAGCCACCAAAAACTTTTGACGAACCACAAAGTTTCAACTTTCTCTCTGCTCTAATTATACTTGCGTGGAAGTTTCTGGAAGCTAGCTAGCAGCAGCCGATGCTGGCGCATTCTTGACAACTATGTGCTGCTGCCAGCCACGTGTCTTTGGAGAGTTTTGGTTTTGCTGGAAATCTGGGGAGAAAGTTTTCTCAAGGAGAAAGGGAGGACTTTCTCTTTTCTCCAGCATTCGTGTTTACGTGTTGGGGGGAAATGCGACGTGGTTTTCTTTTAAGGGTGGTTAACTTAAAAACAATATATACCTATACTCAAATTCACAATGCTGCAATTCGTTGGGTGCATTTTGAAGACTTATTTTGGAATGCTCCAATCAGAGCCCCCACTAAAACGAAGCGCTACTGAGGTCTTGCTCTGGCCATAAATAACCTGATTATCACACCAGAAAAGAGAAAGTGCTCTAGTCCTCCTTCGACTGCATCTTCCCCCTTTTGTGCCCTCCTCCTCTTAAGACAGAATAAATAAACTCTGCAAGCAGAGATCGAAAAGAGCAGCTGCAAAGCTATCAGACACATTCACACAACTTCCATCAAACCCCACAACACAAGCTCCATGAAATCCCATCCTTACCTGATTATCACACCAGAAAAGAGAAAGTGCTCTAGTCCTCCTTCGACTGCATCTTCCCCCTTTTGTGCCCTCCTCCTCTTAAGACAGAATAAATAAGGGAAAAGATCACAAGATCCCCAACCAACGACCTCCAAATACTTGAGGTTGACATCAAGTGACACGGAACATGACACGGGCGGTTTGACTCCCCGTTATTCATTACTTAGCTGGTTAAGACGTGTGCGGGATGTTACCTTGACATCCAAGGATATGACAAGTATTTGCACTTTGAGATGTTTCGGAGTTGACAACGGAGGAAAGCGCTACGGAACAGTTATTTTATTTTAAAGTATTTAATATGTACTAGTACAATTTATGTTTAAAACTATTGAGAACCTACACATTTTTCAAAATAAAGCAAAGTGAAAGCAAAGAGAAAGCATTTTAAATTCAAGTTTTTACATTTACTAACAAGCCATCCGTCCAACCCAAAACCATTGCAAAGGGAAAAGCCAGTAGAATCTTTCACTTGCAAATATAATTCCACAGCCCCAAAACCCCGCAGAGTCGGCCAGGATTGATTTAAAGGGAGCCGGAGCAAAGACAATGAAGAAATACAATGGGGAAGGGAATACGTAATGCTCGGGAAACACACTTCTCCTCCCCCCTCCGAATGGTAATTAAAATTCCCTTGTTATCTTTTCTCTGACTTTTGGCCTGGGCGAGCCAACCGCACAACTTTCTCCGAAGCTTTCGCATTCTTAACTTATACTTTGCCCTGAAATTAATTTCCTCTCTTGCGTTGATGCAAGGGGAGCCCCATTCAAATGGCCTGGACAGCAGCAATGTTATTTCAGATTACAAAATCGTTGCCCCAACCAAATCCTTAAGATCAATCAAAGTGTCTCTCAGCCGCTGTTGTTTGCTCAAGCGAAGGATTAACAAATAGGCTTGGGATTGGTGAAAGCGGTCAGCCGTGCAGTGATTAACCGGTTTGCTACCAAGATGTAATTTTGCAATTGGCATTGAAGGGGTTAAATTTGATTTCTGGTTTTGAGTCAATCAAGGTAGGGTGTGGTTATAATGCTGAAAGTGTGCCAACCCCTTGTCCCAAAACATGCCAATGTAACGTACAACAATTTCCAAAAATCCAAAAAGCAAACCCATATACACTTGAATGCCCTTGAGGCTACGGCTGAATGTGAAAGCCACCAGGAGAAAGCCGCTCCTTCATAAACCGAGCCAAGCCCCTTCCTTAATTACTGACGTGCCAGTTTCTCCGTGGGGAAGGGGAGCGTCAAAAACACACTTCTTCTCCACCACAGCCAGTCATATTCATGCGAAGACGGACCCCCGCGGACTCATTTCCCCCTTCGAATGGGGTCAGAGTGCGAAGACTAAACAGTTGCGTGCCTCCCATGCATTATAAAACTCGAATGGGAGAGGCGAAGCATCTTTATTACTTCATAAATATTTTTGATGCTGTTGGGAAAAGCTGTGTGTGGTTGGGTGGCAAGGTTGTCAATGTGCCAAGTGCAACATACTACATTTGCTGTAATTGGAAAAGGTGTGAGTGTTCCTTTTGGTGAGGAATAGTAAATGTTGGGCATGTTAATTTAGGGGAAAGTCTATTTGGAGAAAGCATTTGTGGCGTGCTTGATATAAACCGCATTCGTATGGATATTTTTATAATTTCACTTTCACTTCAGGAGAAAGCACACGTACGATCACACAAAAGTCCAAGTACCCTCTGCACCCCTCAAAATCTCAAGGAGAAAGTCACATCCCCAAACCCTTCGACAGATAAAACTTTTTTTTTGAGAAATATAGCTGACTTGAACTTTTCCCCGAACAAGGTGACAGTCGCATAAATCTTCATTGGGGGAGCCGGAGGATCGTAACTCTACCTCGCAGATAATCAGTCTGTACTTGGAGGATCGGCGCCACCGGAATTTTTACTGATAAGCTCCGCTCCGGAGATAACAATTCGGTCAACACGGCGGGACAAGGCCTTGTCCTCTTTTAGGAACGCGGAGATTCTAACGTTAAGGTTTGGAGTTTTCAGAGAGTGATCCGCCGTGATGCCCCAAATTCCCTCACCACGATTTTTGTATAATAAAATTTAACCACTTTGCTAGCAAACCCATGCATTGATAGGGGTTAAGAATTCGGCGCGACCTCCCTTAGTTCCACGTGCCACTTTGCCCAAAAAAGTTGGTCAAAACTTTTCCCTTCGTTTGCAAAACTTTTTTATATTCCTCTTGGATTGAATTTGAATTGGAAAGTTTTTTTTCAAACTTTTCTCCATGTATTATTTGAATTTCCCCGGGTTTAACCCTGGAGGTATCAAACTCCTTTAGCCAAAACAATTTTTGTATCGTTAAAAAAAATTCCTTAGCCATTGCTGGTTTAATTTACCTGGGGGTTTAATTGCAAGGGAAAGTTTTAAGGAGAGAAAGTAAGGGAAAGTGCGCGGGGCTCTTGCATNGAACCAGCATATGAACCACCGGTATACCGGTCTTGCATTTGAAGTGCTTTCTCCCCGGTTTCCAATCAAGGCTGCAAAAAGTTTTGGGCCGTGTGCGGCAGCTGTCCTCGTCGTACAAGGAGGATGCAGTCAAGGGACATTTTGGTGAGCATCGGGAAAGTTTTTCAGAGCACACGAGCACATTTGTACACAGACGGGGTTGTAGGTTTTCCAACTAACATGGACGTGGGGTACAGTTCCTTGTGAGTGCTCCACATGCTGTTTACTGTTGATCGATTTGGTGGATGTGGATTTTGAAAGTTTAAGGTTCAGGGTAAATTTGAAGAAAACAAATATTTCTACTGGCATCTCGTGTTTAGATTAGTTTTATGATTAGTTAGATTAAAATAATTTGGAGTTATGATTACGGAAAAGTTTCAAGAAATTAAAGGCCCATTGCTCTTTGTAATCTTTACGTTTATCTCGAGTGCATGCGATTCTTTGGTCACGATTTCTTGGATCTTCACTGCTTGTACGATCCTGAATTCTCTGTGCGTTTACTGCGTTGTGCATTGTTTTACCGTTTGCGTCTATTATCATTGGGTTTTTTGTTCTTTTATCCGTTTACTATTTACATGGATCATAAATGTGTGCACCCAAAAAATTAGAACGTTTATTTTTATCTAGTTAACCGAAAATTGGTTATTATTAAGCTAGTTTCATGAAGTAGAACTAGGACCGAAACTAGAAATACAGTAACCCAACAAGATATAAAAACCAAGTTTATTAAATCAAATTACCACATTACAAATTCTAATTTGACTTTAACAAAACGAGGCTAACATCACCTAACACAGTTCACCCCTTACGGCAAGCAAATAATGAGACTCAAGCCACTCAGCCAAGTGGGCAACTTGTACGACTTGGACTTATGTATTCCTGTGTCGCTAAATGGATGCGAGTGTTATTGGCATAAACACGACCACCTTGTAAATCCAGGGCTTGTCTGCTCGGGTCAGATGTCTCCAAAGTTTTCAAGTGATTGGCATGGCCCCAAAAACCGTGTGCTGGTATAGTTCATTGACCTGTATTTAAATTTGATGCAAGTGGAGTGTGTGTACAAAGAGTTAATTTGTGAACAGAAACGTCAAAGTCGTAGAAATTGTACAAAAGAATTACAAATGATTCACCATGTCATACCCAATACACGCCAATTTAGCCAATCCAAATTGTTAGGACGCCTCCACTTTCCAATCCATTAATCCCGGTACATATGTGAT
>JAAXYW010002647.1:0-14410 GCA_036851895.1 Orthonychiurus folsomi | reverse complement strand
ATATGTTAATGGGCTACCACTTGGATTTTCTTTCAGCAACAAACACACTTTAATAAACCTTAATCCATTTGTTCACACCAAATTATTACCCCCCACTAACCACCGCACTTCATAAAAATTCAACATCCAATCAAGTTAAAACAAAACAATCGATCATCCCATTCCGGTCCCCCCAGCTTTAGCTTTACGTTTTCCGGTTCCGTCTCAAGTAGTAGTATTTTGTCAGTTATGAGAATTCTCTCACGGCTGGGAAATAAAAGTTTGAAACTAAAGTAATGTTACATCTTCCGCAATATTGCTTTGTGTGCAAAAAGGCGGATTCACCACCACTCCTCCTGTACAAGTAAGTAAGTAAGTGTACGGTACTTTTCTGCGAAGGTGGCCAAAGGAAAAATCCCAACGATGATGGGGAGGAACTCTGAATGGATTGGATTTGGACAAGAGACGAACTGAACTGGCGGCTTAAGGCCCAACCGAACGACCGCTCTTCATTTTGCTTCCAGAGTGCGTACACAAAATATTTTAACGATTTCCCCTATCCATTGTTGAGGGAGGAGGAGGGATGATGGGATTCTTTATGTACGTGTGGATTCCCATTAGTTTACCTGTACAAAAATCCGTTGACTTGGCTCTTGTATTGTAGTAGTAGGGCGAATTCTCTTAATGTGTTGTACTCACAGGTAGGGCACGGCGGATGGGATCGTGTTTGGGTGGGGTTCAGTACGTGGGTTTGGCAGGTGTTTTTACACGTTGTAATTATGATAAGGGGTAGGTCTTCCTGCAATAATGAGAAATTGTGTTCGGTTCACACCTTGCATTTCCAGGAAATGTTGAGTTTTAAATTTTTAGTGATTAAAATATAATATTGTTGAATTTACTATTTAAGCTATGCTGCCGCACAATTAGCCAACCTTTATTAGAAGCACAAAATAAAATGATGACTTTGAAATGTTTGTAATGGCTTTATGCGCCATAAAACCTGTATTTGGTATTAAATACTCAATTTTCCTGCATTTAATAATAGAAATATCATAATTTTTATAAACGGCTACCCAATTCAAGCCTAGCAGTCCAAATCAAAACAAAAAAAATTGCACTTGATTCAAAATTCCCTACTCTGAATTATCCCTTCAATACGCTCCACTTTTGCGAAGAGGTAAGTCAAGTTGGCGTTGGTTTAGGTTTCGTCGTTGAGATTCACCTTGTTTGCTGCTGCAAAAGATTCCATCGGAGGATGTTGGTCTACAAGGATTGGGCGATTGTTACGTAGTAGTCCTCTGTCATCGTGGGGGTGGATGGATGGAGAAGGCGTTGTCACTTTGACTGACTCTTTCAATGAAATTGGCCATGTGTGACCCACCTGATTCTGTCCAAAGCTGCTCCATCCTTAACGTTACGGAGTTTATCGTCGCAGACAGACGCCGAATGCAATCCATTATATATTCCATTTCCATGCATGCATTTGAGGCGAGGTTACTTCCGACGGAGTGAATCCCTTCAATATTTTCCGCATTCGAAACGTGAAATTCTATTGTTACAAATTCCTCGCCGCCGCGATGTGGCCCACCCTCGTATTAATTGCAACTAATGTTTCTAATTTGCAATTATTACTTTGTCATTTCCACCGCCACCACCGCAAAGAGGCTATGAATTACCTTGAGCCATTTCCATGGGTTATCAACTATTACTGAAATTGGAGCGTGTATTTTGCATTTAGATTTTCTACACATAACGCCCGCGCTCTTATATTGAATGACCCTGCGACACGATCAGGAAGATGGAATATTTTTCCGATATAAATTTGTAATATTTCTGTAATAATGGTGCGGTTGGTTTGCATACATAATTAAAATACAGCGTTCGAAATTATTTGTTCTGCTCTAATTGGTATAATTTGCAGAAAAAGAATTTGAACCAATTGCAGTCAGGATCAAAGTCCCCAACATATTACTTTTCTTAAGAACTGATATAAATAAGCAAACTTCAAAAAAGTTAATCGGCAACAAGAACTTGGTGCCAAAACTACTGCTGAAGTTCTTCTAACGAGTTTTTATTATGCTAATCAGCAACAAATTATGTGTCCAAATTCCAAAATAGGCAGCTCTTAAAATTTGAATTCCTGTCAGTTGTTTTCTTAGAGCCGTAAATTCTAACTCGAATGTTTGCGTCATCATTCATGAAGCTGAAACTAAACTATATTAAAAATTGCTTTGCAATTCCAAGTCCAAAAGGTTGTCTGATTACTTTTTAAATTCAGATATGCTGCCATTTAATGTAACGCTTAGTGTACTTATTTCTATAAAAAGCTTTAAATCAGTTGGGACAGAAGCCAAACCGCAGGGTGATAATGGAATGAGAAAAAGGTCAAACGTGAAATTTAAATGAAAGGAAAAGGACAATGTGAGGAATTGAAACTTGAAGGAAGGTGAAGTATTTTTTTAATTGAATGGCACAGACTCTGCCCTTTCCATTGTTTTGATGTGTAGGAGTAAACAAATCTCCACAAACATTATTCCATGTGAGACAAAGTAGGTGAGACACCTACTCGGCCTGATCCTTTCATAATAAAATGTAACTTTAGACTTCACCTATTATAGGCATGTGGCCCACATTTAAAATCACACAGAGCGTGCACCATTATCCATGAGAATCCCCTTCTTCCTCATATCTAAAGAAACACAATGCAAAATTGACATTCATTTTCAGGATTAAATTCGTCGTGAGAGTGGATTTCTTTCAGAAGACGAGCAAACGTTTCCTCCATAAAGGTACTACACAAACAAGCAAACGACATTCGGTGTATTTTAATCCCCTCAAAAACACTTCGTTCCAAATGCGATCAAATCAGTCATTGGTTCTCACATCGTTCATCATTCTGCACATCTTTGTTAGATTATGATTAATTGGAGCTTCAATGGTGTGAACAGATGTCATTTTTAGAAACAGAATAATTATTCCGAGCTTTCGGGTTCGAAAGAAAACCTAAAGACGAAGCAGAAGCAATTCAAAATTATGAGGCTACATTCTAGAGCCCGACTTATTGATGCAAAAAATACCAATTTCCTGGCTTAAAGGCAACCATGTGTTTACAAGGCAAGCCAAGCTAAAGTAATTTACACAATTTAGAAAATACACATTAAGTACAACGCCATCACTGAATACTCATTTCGCCTTGCGGTCAAGTTTACTTAAAAACAACCACTTAAATGGAGTTGTCTCTAGGCAGAATACATTATTTATGACTAAGCCAGTGGAATCTTCACGATTTTGGAGACAATCACTGTGACGGGACAAACACGAGCGAGCGTGTGCAGACAAACCAGACGTGCGTAGCGTGATGTGAGTTTAAAGGTACAAAACCTCAATTTTGGGAAACCGCACTGCAGGACAATTGCTGACTGCTGTCGTTGAATCTCCTTAGCAAGTGCAAAGGCAAACAAAAGCGAGATTTTCAACAATAAATCTGCAATACTTGCGGTTGAGCATTGAATATACATAAATGAATGGGAAAATAGAGAAAAGCCAGCTCAAATGATACCAAGGGCTCATGTTGTTTAGAAAAGGTGAAACTTGAAGGAATTAAATAGTAGATTTCAGAGGCCACCCTTTCTAGATTATTCTTAAAAAATCACCCAGCCTAACCTGCATTGACTATATGCAGGAATTTGAGTGATTGATAAATTGAATTCTCATAAAGCTGGGTGATGATTTGAATGGGCTTTGAACTTAAAATTGAGCATCTTCGCACCAGCAGACTTCTTCGGACTTAAAAAAGAGGTTGAACACAAGAACTTCTAGCTTTAGTTTAAATGTCACGCATTTATTCAGACAGCGGGTAATACCATGAGGACAACTCAACAGCTTAGCAATTATATTGACTTTGACTTGATACACTCGGAAAAGTAATAAGGTCTAAAGCAGGCACGTCACTTTAGAAATGAAGCCGAATATCAACATGACGAGAGGCAAATTGACCAACTGACTATTTCACTCAGGGTAATTTAGATTTGTACTAACTTTAGATAGATGGTAATCAGCGCACATCTATTTTTCTATCCCTCCTTCTCAAAACTATAACGCCATCGGGCATAGCTAACTTTCATTCGATCCCAAATATTTTCAAAAGAATCCATAGCAGGTCGAACGTCCAAAAGTGCAAACTTCATTGTGTTTTTGTCCACTGGACCACCATCATAATAGTCGATGATGTAGCGCACGTCTTTTCCACAACGATCAACAATCCAATCGTGCCGATCAAATGGCAACTGATAACCCATCCTAATAATGTCCAGGAAATTAGAGAAAGAAAAGTTTAATCAATAAGTATAAATGTACGTATGATTTGCACCGGAGAGATGAGTTATGTCTCTTACCAATTACGAATGCGGGCACGAGGTGAATAGTCTTTTGCCCTCCCGGAGAAACTCTTTAACTTTGGACATAGGCATTCGGTTGCATGAAGGGCTTCCCATTTGAGTACTTCTCGCCAGGCTTCTTCGTTGTTGACATTGTGAATCGAAATAATCGCATTCATATCACTCTGTGATATCGCCTCCTTTTCCCAGTGCCAACCCTTACGTAGCATCGCGTTCCAGAACATCTGTAAGAGGTAAGACGTTTTTATACACACTAATTCCGAAATTCTTGAAATATCACACTTATTAGAGGCTGAAGTATCAAATTTTAATTTTGCCAAGCAAACCTGTGGAGATGGATAAACCCATTTCTCATTTTCAGTTCCAGCTTTTGGGATGGATGATGTGATTCGCTCTGTTGGCAACGGGAATGGCTGACCTGGAGAAGGCATTTGGTTCGCCGGAGGCATCTAACGAACATGATTAGAAAATGAATTAATGAATAAACCCCTAAATCATGACAACTTGCTTACATGAACTATACATACTACAAGCGATTTCCGACATACCATGTTTTTGGGATCCAAATCCGCTGTTTGCGGATCCTGGACGAGATCCTTCTGTAAATGAGCATGGGCAGGGCACTCTGATCGCCAGTCCTTCTAAGAAAGTACAAATAAAAATTCGAAAGTTATTTACAAAACTAAAAGCAGTTAAAATGCTTTCAGCAGAAAACACTACCAAACGCGAATGGCTTGTAGAACGTCAATATTGATTTCATAGTCATCTTATTGTGGTGTATTCGTATAAAAATACTCAATATAATGTACTGTACATTATACAATAAGTTTAATATCCTGACCTGTTCATGTTTGACTGGACATTCGCTTGCAGATCCAGAAGACGGAGCACATGCTGCGGTGTTGCTGAGCATGCAACTCTTCTTGAGTTCGACTGACGCTGACCCCTCGGTCAATTTTATAGCAGTTTCAGTAGCTGCTGAAGATACGTTTCCCATTGCTCTTTGCTAAATAACTTCGTTAAGAAATAATAAAAAATACTCCACTAATTTTATAACTGCAAATGGAACAGCTCACCTCCACTGACTTGCTTTCAACTTCGATATGGATTCCCGCGCGTTTACCGCTCGAAGCATGGAGGTAGGTTTTCTATTGGTGAAATTTACGAATGATTTTAACAGATCTAAAATTTCAAGTCAAACTTAAAAGAGTGAATGAAATCCATTTTAAAAGTGATCTGAGTTTGCGTGAGGTACAAGATATTAACCAGTTCTCGTTCGAATTTTAATTTACTGCCATTCAGAGATTGAATTCACTGTATGTTATGATGTTTTGATGTAAATATAGTTGCCCAAAACTTAAAATGCTAATTGTTAATTGCGTTTATTTTTATATCGTATTACTAATTGCTAGCACAAACTCGAAAGCTGAAGGCTGTAAACTAAACTGCAAAAAATCCTTGCTACCCTACCTGACATTCATTCAATTAAAAAATTATTGGTCATTAAAAACCATACATGTTTCGAAAATTACTAAAACTCAGAGGCCAAGGCGTGCGGGGGCGGTCTCTTCTGGATATTACAGACACAAAGCACAATCCAGTTTGTAGTGAAAAATCAACTCATTTGAAAGAACACATGCTTGCCGTTGGGATTAACGAGGCGTCCATCCTTTCTTCTTGGGTTTCGGTGGAACACGAGCCGGTTGAGTACGCTTCCCTCTGCAAGTCGTTTTCATAGTACTGGCAACCCCTCGGACATCGGTGAGGAAAGCTCGAAACAATTTCGCCTCCTCTGCAGCAGGGACTTCAACTCCTTTTGCTCGGTAGATGATATCAACTTCGATGGCCTAAAACAGTACATTTTGTTATTCAGAAGGTACAGTGGAAATGGTTTGACTGGAAATTACCAGACAACTAGGGTTCAATTCTCTTCAGTTGCATTGGCATTAATATTACCTTTCCATCGCCATCCTCGACTTGAATGCGAATTGGTTTCAACACAGTGCTCCCTGCCGGGGTCGGTGTTTGAGGAAGAATTGCCTTAGCATCTGCTTGAGACAAGATAGGGGATCCGGTTTTTGAAAATACGACTTCTCCAGGTTTGACAGCACGTGGCATTTTTGCACGAGGCTCCTGTCCTCCGGGAGATGTTCCTTGAAACTGGAAAACGTGATCAGTTCGACCACCATCAGATCCAGCAGAGACCGCCCTAGTTCCAGCCAGCATCTCCTAAAAATAATTTACATTATTCAGCAGGACTTCAAAAATAAAATTAGCACTAAAGTAAAGTGTGCCTGACTGTGATCAAAAGTAAATTACATGTTACCAAAAAGTTGTTTTCGAAACGGATCTTACCGAGGGGCTTGGAAAAAGAATTTGCGAGCAATTTTTGTTTGAAGTGTGATAAGTCCGTGGTGGTCGAGGAGGCGTTAATCCCAAGCACTTCGATTTTGGTGTAGTAAATATCTCTGGCGAAGCTGCAGTCGTTGCCGTCGTTGCCTGGTCTGGTGTAGTGAAGATTTCCCGTGTGGATCCATCATCGCTCCCACTTTCGTCGGTTAAGATTGGAACTTCATCTGCATTCAGCCGCTTTAGCCGAACTCGGAGATCCCTTTTCTTAAACGAGGGCCTTAGGGTCTTCGACCCTCGAATTTTAAAAGATGCCTTCCGAGATTTTGGTGTACGAGTGGGTGTTTTTGGCGGTAGCGGCAGCCTTGGTAATTCTATATCAAACCCATATTTCTCGGAAATGGCACTAGCTAGCTCTTCAAGTGTTTCCGGATTGCCAGTCTAAAATGGAAATGAACACACTTCAATGTTAATTTATGCTTGATAATCGTCCCGGTGGTATCCAGCGGTTTACAGAATTTAAGCTAAATCAATATACCTGTTGAAGAAGGTCTGACAGCTTCACTTCTTTCGCCTCTTTCGAAAAGCCCATCAATGCTATTGCCGAATTTTGTCTTAGGGCAATTGTAATTTTTGAAATTTCCTGGTAAGCATTGACGAGTTCCTCGCGAGCTAAAAAAAACCAACCGTCAAATTGTGAAATACAACGAAGACAAGGCAGAGTCTAGCCTGTTTACTCCTAGTGTCTTAATCTACGCTAAACTTCAAAAATATATGCTTACCATCAATTTCAAAATTACGATGTACAATTCCTCCGGTAAAGCACTTGAAATCAGCGTCACTCATCGTTTCTTCAATTAAATCTATTCTATCCAATTCCGAAATATCCCTTTCACTGTGGTAAATCTTGTATTTGGTCTTCTTGACCGGCAATTTGTATGGTGTTTTATTGGCCATGGCCACTACTTGATGTTCACTGTTCAAAAAAACTCCTATCGTTTCGTACTCCAACCCCGAACTCTTTAATGGAATTGAATAAATAATTAAAAATCGGATAGACGGTTGGCAGAAATGTGGCGTCAAAGTCAACGTCTTCGCAATACGTGTGTTTACCTTGTTCTTTTCTTTGGAAGATTTGAGCGCCAAATGCAGGGGAAAAAGATGGGCAAAACGGACAACGTGATTTGTATGGGAGGAAAGCCTACGGGATTTCAAAGCTCGGTTTGACTACGGACGGCGTGGCACGGCAAGGGAATCTCCCATTCAACACACACGGCACACGGCAGTCATTCGGCATCCATTGCAGCTGGAACAACTAGTTCAGTTTTTGCTTCTAATTCCAAACAACAACTAAGGTTTTCATTTACAAATTAATTGCCATAAAATGAATTATTGTGGTGGAAGAATGGAGGGCTCAAGGAATTTGGATTGTGGCACTAAATATGTATATTTTTTAATTTTAAAGGACCGAGAAGAGTTTCATCAAGAGACTTGGAGTCCATTTTTTGAAAGAAAACTATCAAAATGGTGTCGGCTAACAAGAAGGCGGTAAGTTGATTTGATATTTGTATTTGTGGTTGGAGTTTTATATCAGGCGTGCGTGGGAATTGAAATTGAATGGTACTTTTTGAATGTTAATGCAGAAGAAGAGCGTCGAGTCCATCAATTCTCGCCTAGCATTGGTGATGAAATCTGGAAAAGTATTGCTGGGATACAAGCAATCTATCAAATCTTTGAGGCAAGGAAAAGCAAAGTTGGTCATCATTGCGAATAATACACCACCGCTGAGGTAAGTTGAAAGGCAAATATAAGCACTGCTCAAAAAACTTTACCCGAGATTAGAAGTTTGAAGTTGCTCAAATGCTTGTTTTTGCAAAACAGGAAATCCGAAATCGAGTACTATGCAATGTTAGCCAAAACTGGTGTCCACCACTACAGTGGAAACAACATCGAATTGGGGACAGCTTGTGGAAAGTATTTCCGTGTTTGCACGTTGGCCATCACAGATCCTGGTGATTCTGATATTATCAGAACTTCAGCACCTGATGCTGCACCTTAATTTTTTCTGGAATTAAATATTTATATATTTCCAACATCAAATATATACAATGATGACATTACTGAATAAAAATACGAAACTGTTCGGTTTCTTTTTATAAGAGAAAACACTCGGTCTCGGTGCTGATTTTACTTTATGCTGACATAATTTCATTTTTATTTTACAAAATATGGACTTACATTTGCCAAATTGGCAGTAACTTTTACACTAAGTATTATATAGTATAACATATTGTACAAATAGTGGAGCGAGCATGAGCAAATAACTGCATCCTGTAGAAAGCGTACATCAAGATCGGGCATGCGGTTAATTTCTTTATCGTATTTCAGAAAGATTCAAAACAATAATGTAGGAAGATTTGGACTAGGGAGTCCAAACAGCAGCGTATATAAATTTCTGTCATTTCCAGTTTTCATGTGAAATAAAGATATATGAAAAACATTATTATACAGGTGACGCACATCCCAATATACAGTACAAACTTGTCCTCGTACGCTCGACGCTCAATAAAATTTATTACACTGTTGCTCAAGCCCAATGTGTTCATGAAGTTCTTAATTCGTTGGTTCGTTGATCTTAATATGTCGTGTTGGCCTCTTAGATTTGCAAGAATCTGATAGCCTTGATTCAACATGTCATCCACTCCTCGGTTTGCGTTCTGAAATTTTAGAGAAACTTGTCAATTTTTATTTATTAGATTTTTTTTATCTTTCAAGTCAATCCAATTAATTCGCGTTGGCATTTGTGTCCTATTCTGAAAAAAATGTTGCCAACATTACTTGTAATGAAGTGTTGTGCTGGAGCGATTGATCAATTTCAATTGCAGAGGAATCGTTTGCTGTAAAGCGACGATTTAATAATTCTTCACGATCCGCAGCTGCTTTCTCTCGGCGATAACGTAGTTTTTGAAAATTGTCTAGGGAAGCCTGCAGAAATGCAAAAGTTGAGCTTTTATGCCATGCCTAGGCAGCCAGCCTAGGCCTGGATAATACATAATTATATCTTAAGTCATACTGTACCTTAAAGTGTGTAGCATCATATTTTAGTTGGTCTAATCTCAAGCGTTGTGTCTGACGCTTACTTGGTTGTTCCTTCATGATGTAGTGATCAAGTCGTTCAAATAATCTACAAAAATCAATGCAAAGAAGCAAACGTGATCAAACAGTTCAAGCATACGGATTATTTGTATGGTGTTACGCAGTAAGGGATTCAATCTTCGCCCGTATGTTTTCTTCATATTGTAATTCTGTACTGGTTTGACCCTTGTACTTCTCCAGCTGGCAGAATAACGTTGTGATTTGCTCGATTATAGCATTTGATTCAACGAATGTGCCCTCCATGTTCAATTGAGTTTAGCCCGAAGGCCCTAGTCAATCCAATATTATAAAAATCCAAGTTCAAGTTAGTAAAAATGGCATTACAATTCAAAAACAACTCCATTCACTTTTTTCAAAACAACCAGCTGGAGGCATTGATTGAAAATGAATGATGATGAGTTTGTAATTGTTACATGAATGAATGCTTAGAAGCATTATTTATTGTTATCTAGTTACACAAAGTGTACCTTACCTGATTATTAGCTAATATTAATTTGAAACAGGATTAATTTATTGGTTATTACTGCCTGACTGACGTGTGATAACAAACTGACACATCACACACTTTTACATTTCGATCTTATTTCCCACGTTGAGTTGCATTTGCAGGCCGCAGAAGGATTCATCAGATTTACATTGCATTGATGGGTTGGCGGTGCTGTTACGATTTCAATGACTTGCACGTTGTTGACCCAAATTAAAATCTACAAGCTGGACAAATAAAATCCCAATATTATCCTGAATTATGTTTTGGGAAATGTGAATATTTCATCATTTTCATCGTGTCAATCATATGCCTGAAAGTCCGCAAAATCCGCTTGTAATTCTTGATGTTTTGAAATATACCCGAATGTTTCCGCGACAACAAAGAAGTTTGTTTGATAGAATTCATTGACAAAACAATTTGACCCAACTTATTGAGATTCCCTTCGTCCCTGTTTTCCTTCAAATCATTTCTTCCTCATCTACACCAGTGCAATTCACTATTAGTAAGTTTATCGAATTTCCTTAGATTAAATATAGGTGTTGGATTTGACACTTGAACCATGTCGAAACTGGAATGTCCTCCCGCGCCACGATTGGCGATGGACGAATGTGGGATCCAGGGGGAATGGGTCAAAAGGTAATATACACCAGTGACAAATGCACTAAATATCATGAAACAAATTTGGGTGATTGTATTTAATCATGCCAAATTTATAGACGTCAACAATTGCAAAGACCACCTCCGCGTTTCACCGCCGATGAGTGGCATTTGGCCATGACCATGACCCATGAGGCCGCGGAGGCGGGTCGACAAGTTGGTGAACAAGCCCATGCAGAATCCATCCGTGTCATTGACGAAACCCATGAAATCAGTCGCAATGCCCGTGAGGATGTGGACTGGAAATTTAAGCAACGATTGGATGACATGGTTCACTGGAGAGACGAATTGGTTCTGAAATTTGCGGAAATCAACAATGAAGTAGATGCCCAAACTATTTACCGTCAACGCGTGAGCAACGCTCTGGCTACATTGTGTCAAATTCTTGATGTTAACACTCAAATCATTACTCTTCGGTGAGTATTGACATTGTCAAAAAGGATTCATATTGCTAACCGCACAATTACATGTATAGGGACTGCCGGGTTGGTATTGATTTGGTGCACGACGAGCCTCAGAAGAATTTAATCCACGAGATGAAAATCGTTCAAGGGATTCAAGCCGTACTCCAACGCACCATTGACTTGTGTACAGAGCAAATACGTTTACTTCGAAAAACGTCTTACAATTTGGATCGAGAACTGAGGGACAAGAATATTGCTTTGAAAATTGATGAATTTGCTCGAGATCTGACTGTCCATCGTTCAGAGGTTCAATCTCAATGTGACGTTTGTGTGGTGGATTACAGGTAGGCTTTGACCATTGGACTACGACTGTAGCTCAAAATGTTAAAGTTAATTTTATGTTAATTCAACTCAAATACAACAGCAACACAAATGAGCATGATTGGGAGGAATTCACAAGACGAAATAAGTTATTGGCTGAGAAGAATATTAACGCATCTTTGCAACTTCGAGCTGAAATTGACAGTTTATTGCGTCAAGCATGTGAGGATATCCAAAAACAGCTTTGCATCACTGATCGTTCATTAGAGGAAAGGATTAGGAAGGTGAAAGAAATCAAGGAAGGTTTGGAGAAACAACATGCAGACGTACGTGTATTAAAGAATTCGTATTTTAAATAAGTCATAGTAGTAGAGCTTTTCAAAACAAATTTTAGGTTACTGTTAACATTCGGGAATTGGACGGCGCAATCTGTCGCGTCAAGAAAGCGTTCGAAGAGAAGAAGTTGTCAGTTGCACTTGCGGAGACACAATTAAAGATCCGCGGACGCCGCCCGAATTTGGAATTAGTGAAGTAAGCCTGTATTGTGTTTATTTTAAATTAAATGAATTTGTGCAAACCTTCTTAAAAATCAATTTCGCAGGGATGCCGTGCAACGTAGACTCATTTTGGAGATTCATGAGTTGAACTTGTCAATGTCAAAGTTGAATTCCAACATTTTGCAAGACACACAGGCATTGCGCAGTTTGAACCGAAATCAGCTTGAGTTGGAAGATGCGATTAACATTAAAGCCAATACTCTCGCAATTGACGAAGCTCAGGTCGTTCCACTTCGTCGTACTATTCGTGTCCAAGAATATTAATGCATTCGAGTCCTACGAAAACTGAATACTTTTCACCTATAAAATTTTGAACGAAGTATGAGAGGAAATCAGCCTTTGTCAAAAGAACTCATTGGCAATTCAATAAAAGTAACTGACAATTGCCGTAATTAGCGACACTGAAATTATTGCATTTGGTCAATTTGATGAAAATTTAGTCGCCAGGAAGGGGGTGGGTGGGACGGCTTATATTTTGACAAAGCACAGAAGGGTAAAATTTAAATGCAAGGTAATTCATCATCCGATTAGCGTCAAATTCCATTTTATTTTCCAATGGAACGAGGAAAACATCCTTGCACTTCGAACATAACTTCAACTTCCCACTTGGTACATTTTGTCAAGGCTTTCCCATCCTATTCCTGTTTTCACACAAACTTCTACGTTCAATATTCAAAAGTGGAAATGAACAATTCTTGGAGTGGAGGTCAACACAAGGCAAGGAATGGCTTGTTTACACAATTCCCCACATTTCCAATTCGAAGGCCTTTCAATTCTCAGCCAAAAGAAAAAGCTCAAGCAGATTTCCCTTCGATATGTTGTCATATGTATAAAGCAATCGTTGTGTTGCGGGTATTGTATGTATTATCTGATCCAGGAGAAAGTAGACTTTTGGATTGAAGGCAACGGAGGGAAAACATCTGGTACTCCCACATGTTGCAGAGTGCGTGTAATATTTCACGGGGAGAAACTTTGTTCTCATTGCTTTTTATGTAATGAGACCTATCGGAAGGGAATGAAAAAAGGTGAGTTTTAATTACATTTCAAAGCAGCCGGTGCAATAGCGGTATAATTGCTTATAATTGCAAACAAGACTGGGATTCGGCGCTAGTTAAGCTATACCGAATTACTTTAGCTTTTATGGCCATTTATCCAACACTATCACCTAAACAGTTGATGGTGTTGGCCAATGGCTTGGCGTATTCAATTTATGGAATAAATGACGGACGTATGAAAAGTGACATGGACAACAAATTGTTAAATTTAGGATTTTGCATATGCATGTACAGGGTGGGCATATGTATGTATATGACATTATACATAAATTAAAATAGATGTCATATACTATAAAATGTATGTATGTTAGATGTATCTATAGTTGACATAATACAAAGTGACATGTATATGACGTACATCTAGATGTTTACAAGTTGACCCTAGAAAGGGAATTTGACCGCTTCCATAGAAATTTTGAAAACTTTGGGTGTTTGTTTCGTGGGACCGCGGCCGCTAGGACCAAGGGTATAAAAGGCGGAGCACAAGATCTGTGAGCTCAGTTCAGTCTCGACTTCCGTGGTGTCAATAACGTCAAATTCTGCGACTCCAAGTTCTAAATATCAAGTTGCAGAATCACGCGGACAAGAAAACCAAGAAGGTTGCGGTTCTCAAGGTTCCAGAGGTCGCAGGATACGTCACGGAGGTTTCGGGATTTTGTGTCTCCTGTCATTCGTCGGATTGTAAGTATTCAAATTTAATTGCCAAATTTTAATTTGAGGTAATCTTTAATTAGCTTTAATTTTAATCTAATATCTCCAGCTCCCTGTTGCCCCTGTTGCTTGATGCTCCAGGTCAAAGAGAGACCAAGTTTGCTGTTTGGTCTCCAAAAAAGGTAAAGAGTTTATTAATTCTGGTGGATTTGAAATGTGTTTATTTTTTAAATGTGATTTTCTTAGGTTTAAGGCTGAAGTTTGAAAAGTCAGGGCAACGCAGCGGGAGTGGCTCAGTTCACTAGAGACGCCGACGATGACAGAAAGAGAGGGAGAAGCGCGTGCACGGTAACGTCGTGGGTCATCCATAAGATGCCAGCGTGGGTCATCCATGATG
>JAAXYW010002646.1:0-14411 GCA_036851895.1 Orthonychiurus folsomi | reverse complement strand
GACGACTTCTCGCCTAGTTTGCCTATGACCTAAGCTTTCCAAAAACATATTACATGACTACGTTCTATTGAAATGAGACACTGACCTGGGTTGACCTTGGTTCAAGGGATGGGGTACCCTTACTCATTTAAGTGCTCGCATCAACATATTTCTGCAGGCGCTGACACTCCAAATATATTTTCATAGTGCGTCCCGCGCTGAGCGCAGGCAAGTTATCTAGTACAAAATGAAGGGCTGGGGTACCCTGCTGGGCTAGTATCTAAGGGTAGCGTGCAGAATAAAGGGTGGCATTAGCCTATCACTAAAAATTTAGAATTTTTTTTAAAATTTCAAAATTTGGATTTTTTAATAACTATAATAATATTGGTAAATGGCCATAGCATATGACCGCGCGCTGACCGGCGTGCTCGCGAACTCGCCAAATTTGAATTTTAAAATAACTCGGCTGGGAAAGGGTTAAAAGGGTGTTTCTTTTGCGTTATTCAATTTCCAGAAATTTGTAGCTTCATTTCCATTTAACCGATTACAACATGCGATAGCTCATTTCAACCGTGCTAGCCTGCAGTTTTCTATGGCGAAATTGGCACAAACTTAAAAACCCGTTCAAAATCTGAAAAGTTCAGAATGGAGGTATTTCAACTATTATTAGGCCCGACTGAGCAGGCCCGGTGGTGCTTGTTTTGGATCCTAAAAAAACAATTCCGGCAACGAGCTGGTAGCCAACAAGACGCCATACACAAAAGGTTTGGCCAAAAGGCTAAAAGTTTACGTAATTGTAGATAATTACATTTGCGAAAGTTTCAATTTCAATTCAATTTCAATTTTGGTTTTATTAACGTGTCATAACCAAGTCAGTATTACTACTGCTCTCCCCTTGGGGACACTGGACAATAACTGTATCACCAATCACCACATATAAGCACATATATATACATAATTACATTAAACTTGTTTCCTTGAATCTTTAAGACGTATAGTGTACTGTTTAACCAATTCCTCAGGCTCAATTTCACTGGTATCCCAGCTTCTTGGGATAGAATTCCAAACTTGACAAAGTCTGAACTGAATCGTGTTCAGAGTAATTTGTAATTGTAATTAATTACTTTTCAAAATAAGGGGTGTAATTTGTAATTGTAATTAATTACATTTAAAAAGTAATTGACCCAAGTCTGGTATTGACGAATTTGACGTAACTTGGTACTCTCAATTTTACTATATAGAAGGCCTAAAGTTTGCCTGCTTCTCGCTGATTGGCGTAGAAGGAAGAGGAGGAGGGGTCCATGAGATAATGCATGTCCACAACACAGAGATGGCGCGCTCAAGCAATTTTACTATGCGCGCTCAAGCAATTTTTACTATATAAAATCTCTGAGGTGTATTTATTTTTAGTTTTTTTCAAATAGTTTTTTAACTAACGCGATACACGCTGGATAACGCGTAATGTTTTTAGCCCCTGCTATCCGCACGCACCACCATTCTCCCTTCGTTTAGAAGGAAACGCTACGTTTTCCAGTGTTTGTGTAGAAAAAGTATTTTAAATACTTTCTCTTCACATGGGGTTTTCAAGATAAAAGCCGCCTGGGCTGCAAATAATGTTGCTGAGAGAATCCTGGTAATAGTATGGGATTGCAAACAGGATTTTCCCGGTTGGAAAGAACCAGCAGGTTAGGCTGGGGTTATGTGTCGGAATTTGAATCTCACGTATATCCCTTGTGGCCGTACCGGTTAAGTATTAGCTTTTTACAGGCCTTTGCCAAGTCCCTATCATAGTCCGCGCCAGGTATCTTTGGGTTAACAATTTGCGCCGACATTAATTTGTGGATCGGAAATCGCAAGCGGAGCTTTACGCAAGTAATTTTACAGGGAGCCCACTTCCTCATCAATCAGCCAGGATGTAAAATTCCAATTCTGCCCGCTGCAAAAATGCATCAAATGCCAGGTGTAACCTGTGCAAGACAAGTGCTGGCAACAATTTCCAATGGCTCGGTAAGTGTTGAATGTGCTTGCTCGCAATACCTAATGTTAATTTACGTCTTGCCTCTTAGATTCTGAGATTGACTGAAGAGGCAAAGGAGTACGATAGGTGCTACATAAGAGAAATTCTAAGTGCGCCCAATTATGCTTACAGGTACGTACACAGGGTTTATTACGGTATGCACATACACATAGAAGCCTGCCAGCTTTGCTTAGTGGTTAGCCTGCAGCTACTGCTTTGCATTGCACATGTTGGATGGGTGAACCGTATTTCGGCTCGGTGCGAATAGATGACACTTTCTGTTGTCTATCAGTACGGGAATGCGTCCACAGGAAGTTACCTGCACAATTGGGGAATTTTTGTAATAAAGAGGTCAGCAGTGGCTTTCTTAGACTTCCCCTCCTCTAGGAAAAACTTGGCCGACATAACGAGCTCTGAGAGGGTTGTCGGTGGCAAATATTAATAAATAAATAATAAATACTACCAAATATACATCTTAGTAGCCTTTCTGGATTTCACCTCTTCATGAGACTTCATTGCTTCGCACTCAAATTGACTGCACGTGTGTGTGACCCCTTAGGCTTGTCTGTCTGTATGTTCACGAGAATTGACGGAATATCTACAATCCAACCAAAACTGACTAGCCCTTGAGACTAAAGACTCTCCCGAAACACACTGCACTCTATTGCACCATAACATATTTTTGTACTATCATTCGAGAAGGAGTCCAACTACACCTCGAATTAAATATTGTAGTAAATTCCAATATTTCTCGAAGGGGGCACTAGTCTGGCCCCCCACCCCTCCCTTTCCTCCTGAGTAGACCGCATGCCAATTCCTAGCTTTTCATTCCAATTCTAATTTATTTATTCTTTTTAATTCCTCTCGAATCAATGAATCTCAATGATTTGACCCGGAAATGCTTGATTGGAACTAATTTCTTATTCCTCAAAACTTGATTCGGCCAATTGGCCATGTCAAATAAAAGTCTGTGGACAGAGTAAACTGTGCTGGAATCCTACATATATAAATAGCATGTATATCGTAGGCGTGCGAGTTGAATTAAACCATGACGCAAATGAACGTTAAAAGGGTATTGGTCTCATATTCCTCACATTGGAGGAGTCCACCTTCTTCTATCATGGTACACCTAATTCCTTTATGGATGATTGTTTTTCAGTTTTGCGGTAAACCATGATAGCTTCAAATATCACTGCGATGTACGCATAGAATTCCGTGGGTTGAAGTTGTTTGTAACGTTGGAAGTGTGCCTTCTGACGTGATGAAGCTAAGGCTTTATGGCAAATGATATTAAGATACTAATACTACATGGCTTAAAACGTAATGTGATATAATTATATTTGTTAATTTAATTTTCTACAAATTTACAGCTTAGGAGAATCTATTCCAGTAGAAGTTGATATGGACTTCCGCCTGAATTCCACACTGCGTTTCTTAGTGAATTGCACGTCTTACGGGCCACCTAAGTCAACGAACAACAGCAGGAACACGATGGGAATCAATAAACCAGGCAGTAAGTACCGTGCTTGTGTGTGTGTGCCTGCTCTTCAGCAGGTTATTACTAACTACTAATTAATTACTAACCAGCCGCGGCAGCCCGCTTCACGGGCTGACCTTGCATATGGTACCTCCTTGAAATTCTTTACAAAAACACAATCACAGAAAAACACAAAGTCGCAACCAAAACCAAACGAAAGTGAGAAAATAGTAGTAATCCCCAGTACCGGCGACTTCAAACTAATACTCCTTCAACCCAAATAATAATTAAAATATAATATAACAGTCCACCCTTCTCACAAAACTACACCTTTAACCCGCAGTTAGTAAATAAAATAACCCCACCGCCCCCACTCCAAACTACTCCTTTAACCCACAAAATAAATAAAATATAAAAGACCCCCCCCCTAACTCACAGAATTACACCTTTCCACCCACAAAATGAACGCAAAGTAAAAGCACGCCCAACCTACATTTAATGAGCTAAATTTTGTTGTTTTTGCTATTTGTTTACGCTTGCGCCTTGTCATGGCGTCGTGCTGGCCTGTTAAAGCAATTATAAAGTGCAAGATGTAAAAATAACGCCATGGATACGCACATACAGACAGACGGACTACTTGCGTAATTAAGTGTGAGATTAACAGTAACCTGTCTCTGTTAACAAAATTAAATTTACTTACTAACTTCCTACTCAATTTAAATTCTTATCAGGATTTCCAAGAGAGAATTTCAACAACGTAACATTCTCCGACCAAAGTTCAATCATTTTTTCATTTAAGTTTATTTAAGTTTTCTACCAAGGCATTCATTTGTACAACATGTTGTACACTCAACATGTTGTAACCTTTAACTTACTCGCCCCGCACCCACATCTGTCAGTCTGCCCAAAATAAGTTCAGCTGCATAAATTAGTTTTAGGCAGAATTGGAATGCGGGTCGCTATGTCAGTTAACTTTATATTATTGCAGAGCGTCAGGACGTGCAGATTTATTACAATTTTCCGACT
The DNA here is from genome assembly GCA_036851895.1 of Orthonychiurus folsomi. Classification (NCBI taxonomy): domain Eukaryota; kingdom Metazoa; phylum Arthropoda; class Collembola; order Poduromorpha; family Onychiuridae; genus Orthonychiurus; species Orthonychiurus folsomi. The sequence continues at coordinate 9,912 of JAAXYW010002646.1, read as the reverse complement.
GATTACCCTGAGAAGAAATTCAGTGCAAAAATTAAAGACGCAAAAGTCAGAAAGGCCAGCCCACTTCAGTTGGATGTGATGCTTCTCATTGTGGACTCTCTCTCGCGGGTTTCCGCGAAGGAAACCCTTCCGGAAACTTTAAAATATTTGACAAAAGATTTGAACTTCTGTGGTGAGCCTAAAATGGATGACTCTCTCTCGCGGGTTTCCGCGAAGGAAACCCTTCCGGAAACTTTAAAATATTTGACAAAAGATTTGAACTTCATCGATTACAAAGGGTATCACGGGTGGGGTGACCCGTCTCACTTGAACTACTTTGCAATAACCTTGGGTCTCTTACTGGATGAATCGCGGCCGGATGCAGGATGGGGTGGTGCTGCTCCACATATTTGGAAAAATTTCAGTGATGCTAATTACCTTACCATGCATGCGGAGAACATTAATGTAGAAATTAATAACAAACTTCACTACATTTATGACTACACCATACGCAGGGCAACTCATCAACAACCCATCGACTTCAGTATTAGACCATTTGTCATGAAGGAAAACAGGTACAGGTGGTTCGGTGAATTGAAGACAAAACCTTCAAGCCCCTGCATTCAAGACAAATCTGCTTCAAAGTTCTTACTGGACAACACACTAGATTTTATAAATGCTTATCCCTTTGCTTCAAAGTTTATTACGGCATTCATTCATAGGGATGAGAGGATTCAATCATTGGTGGACGCAGAATTTCTCAATTTTTACAGTAGTCTAAATTCCACATTTTACGACAATACGATTATTTTTTTTGTGTCAGACCACGCACCAAAACCTGCATTGGAATCAAAGAATATCCATAGTCTCCCGCTACTTATGATTCATCTCCCGAAAAAATTTATAGATTCGTATCCAAAACTGGCTGAGAATGTCAAAATGAATTCCAACAAACTCACTTCACATTTGGATCTGTTCAAGACACTCAGGCATTTGCATCAGCTGGTAACCAACAAGAAATATGGATCCCACATGAAATACGGAAGATCCCTGTTTGGGGAAATTTTCTCAAATCGTACATGCAAAGATATTCCAATTTCTGGACGGTTTTGCTCTTGTATTGTGTAGCAAATCGGAAACACATGCGCCATAAACACTAATTATATGTCGTCACACTTGTACATGCAGATTAAAATTAACGCAACAAACAACATGAGTACTCCATTTTACATGCTCTGATTGCATAGATTTTGTACTTCTTGAGATAGGAAACGGCCAAGACAATAAAAAGTAAACACCACTTTATATATTGCAAGGAGAATGTGCATGTTGCGGGAAGCCCAGCTACACATTATCTTACTGAAGGTCAAGCCACTAGATTTAATATTGCTGTGGTCAGGTTCAGGTTGCCTAAAGCAAGACATCACAAATCACATGCACTTTAGCATGTCTATTAGGTGCATCTACATTACATTAGTCCGTTCCATGCACAATCTGGCTAGCAAAGTCGTCAAAGACGTTATTACACAGAACCGCGCCGCTGAAATCTAATACTGCAAATATTATTGGAACAACACATAACTGTTTATCTTATGTCAGAAACTGTAAATAAGTCTATTAATTGTCATAAAAAGATATAAACTTAAGCAAAAGTAGAAGATATACGGCGTACATAACATAACAGCATATTAGAATGCTACAGAGTTCAATAAAATCCTGTGCCAGATCTGCCAGTGAGTTGTAGTGTGCTCTAAACTTAATAGATCTTGTTATCCTGCGAACCAAACTGTCCAATTTTGAGATATCGTAATTGTACTTAAACCTATCAAAAATTCAGCCACGGCTCTGGCGTAAAATTTAAAAGTTCTGCTCCTCAATTTTTATTCTTTTATATTCCTAGCTTCTGTGCTCGGTTTCTTGGTCTTTCAATACGTTTTTATTATGTATTATTAGTGTTATATATACATTTTGTATTATTAAGCTCCTGTATGCCCGTTTGCATTAGAGATTGACACTTTTTCCTTATAGTCCTTTGGCAAGTAGCTCCAGAACTTCGCATTCATCTCCATAGAGTGGGAATCTTCGATGGTTTCTGGTAGACTCTGATTGAGGGTCTCCGGAATAAAGGATGAACAAATGACACCGATCAGTGACATTATTCCCATTGCAATGTAGGGGCGTGATGGGTCAGTTTTTCCCTAAAAAACATACAAATGCATAATGCGGGTTTGCTGTATGCTATGTTTGCAATCTAGGTAGCAGGATTGGTGCAACCCTTACCAAGTACACGGTTAGCATCGGTGCACTTATGACCACAAACGACGACACCATGCCGGCAAATCCAAACGCGGTTGAGCGGAGTTGCGTTGGAAAGACTTCATTGGTCTGCAGATGCACGATCAACGATGTTATGGAGACAGCCACCCTGTATAAAATGTCCACGTATTCCATAGTAAAGTCCAAATTAAAAAGGTCAGATTCAAAGGCCAAATTCTATCACAAGACAGTCACAGTACTAACTTTGACAAAATGATGCTGAGAATAACAATACTTTGGGATTCAGCTCCAGCAGCAGCGAGAACAAATCCAATAAAGCAAAATAGCATCCCAATCACCTGTGGCCATCTCCGTCCAAATCTCTCGACCAATGGGTGAGCGACAAGTGTTGGCGGGAGCTCAATCAAGGATATAACTGCGAAATTGACAAACTGATTTCCCTCCATTGAAGGGATGTTCAGTAGCATACCATAATACACTAAGGCATTAACGGCCCTGAAAATACGAGTAATCCATTTTTATTAGCACGTGTACGTATAAAGAGTTCATGTTAATTTATTTGCCATACCAAACAATGCTGACCAGAAGCGTGTTCTTCCCAACGGTCCGATTCCTGAATAGGTCAAATGCCGTTGGTGGCGTACTTTCTCTTTTCTTGTGATCGGCATGCAATGCTTGGAGCATCAGGTCGAGACGCGCTTTCCTTAATTCCCCGCTCCTGCCATTGATTGCTGCAACGCTCTCAATGACATCACTAGCTTCCTGGACTTTGCCAACGGAAAGCAGCCATCTTGGAGATTCAGGAATGAAGCAGTATCCAATGAAGACGATAATCCCAGGAATGCCCGTAATCAGTCCAATCGTGAACCAATTCCCGGCCAAATAACCAACCAATGGTAAAGTACTAAGGCCAAATACCCAAATAATCCATGCGGATGCGTAGATCCAGGATCTGTACTCTGGGACGGAGGGTTGTGTTATTCTTTGAAATGATTTTGAAGAATGTTTTATAATGAATACTAATCTGCTGTTTACCATTACTGCACATCTCGGTCAATATCGTCAATGGTTGAACATACAGCATGGGATAAGACATCCCAACCAAAAATTGAAGTATCATAAACAAAGTAAAATTGTTTGCAAGGAACAGAGAGAAAAAGCGAGGGAAAACATTCAGAATCCCTGTCCAATCGTGAACCAATTCCCGGCCAAATAACCAACCAATGGTAAAGTACTAAGGCCAAATACCCAAATAATCCATGCGGATGCGTAGATCCAGGATCTGTACTCTGGGACGGGGGATAATTGTTATTTTTTGAAATAATTTTGAAGACAGTGTATTATAATGAATACTATTACGCTATTTACCATTACTGCACATCTCCGTCAATATCGTTAATGGTTGTACATACAGCATGGGATATGACATCCCAACCAGAAATTGAAGTATCATAAACAAAGTAAAATTGTTTGCAAGGAACAGAGAGAAAAAGCGAGGGAAAACATTCAGAATCCCTGCACAAAGAAACACAAACTTCCTTCCCCACCTAAAGTTAGATTTGACAAAACGTACGTAGATTAAATTGAGTGTTGGATTTGTGGCGGGAAATTTAAATATTTCAAATCCTTACTTGTCTCCAGCCCAGCCAAATACCATTGCTCCTATGAAGCCTCCAACATAGTACGAAGTGAATGCCATCGTTGCGTAGTTTTCCTTTTCACACACCCAATTGTATTCCGACACAATCGTCAAGTCATAGTCGGATGTATCGTATGTGAATCCATTTATGCATGGGACGATGTTTCTTTCTTCGTCGTACATGGAACACTTGTAAAAGCCGCCGTTTTCAGGATCCCTAGAAAATACATTAGAATTTAAAAAGTGGGTTTCATATAACAGTATCACATTTTTGTTTTTGTATTTCTTACTGGGGGATAGTAGAATTCTTCCAATCTGTAATGCTTGTACTTGAAGGCTTCCCAGGCACATTGCACCAATGGTCCGGCTCATACATCATATAAAACGGTGTTGAGGGTCAACCAAGGGACGAATGCAATAAAAGGAACCAGGAACAAATAATGGATCCGGCGCTGGAATAATCCATCCGAACCAACCAGTTTAAGGATATCGTCAAAATCCAGGTTACCATGTTTGGGTACGGTAATCTCAGCAGGGGTGGACTTGAAATAAAGTTTTTTTTAATATAAATAACATTACAATTGCATCTTTTGTGTATTTATAACATAATTACTAATATATCATATAAACTTACTTACTGGTATTCTAAATAACTTACATGCTCCACTTTGCCATTAGCTTCAGGCGATGTTGACCGCATTGCAAAATGAGTTATTATATTAGTTTTTTTGCTGGAATAATCCATCCGAACCAACCAGTTTAAGGATGTCGTCAAAATCCAAGTTTCCATGTTTGGGTTCGGAAATCTCAGCAGGGGTGGACTTGAAATAAAGTTTTTTTTTATACAAATGACATTACAATTGCATCTTTTGTGTATTTATAACATAATTACTAATACATCATATAAACTTACTTACTGGTATTCTAAATAACTTACATGCTCCACTTTGCCATTAGCTTCAGGCGATGTTGACCGCATTGCAAAATGAGTTATTATATTAGTTTTTTGTGCCGAAACTTCTTTCTGAGGACTGAATGCTGGGAAATTCCAAGGGAAAAGAATTCCTTGATCCAAATTCACGGATTAATCAAACGGGTTCACTTGGATGCAAATAATCTGAAGTAGTCCAGTCAATTACGGATTAATTAACCTAATTAGCCGAACACGCGTATCCACAGATATGCATACGTGCTTAAGGTTGTTAATTAGTCGTAGGGCGGGATATCCTTTTCAAATTGTGGTTTTTGAAGTGCTGCATTGTAATTTAGTTATCACTCATGGCATGGCGTCGCGTAGTTGCCGTGAACATTTCCTATTCCTTGTGTGATTTGACGAACGAAAGGGAATTTAATTGAATTTGATTTTTTTAATTCTCAGTTTCGGCTTAATTTCTGACAAATCTTATTCACTCGTGTCCTAGGTTCCGTAATGCGGTTCATGTCAATGTCAAGTTCTTATCGTACCTAGGTAATATGGCGTGTATTAATTTTCTGTCAACGCAACGGATACAATACAGATTTTCCAGAAAATTAATCACTTTTTTAGATTTAATTTTACTCCATGCTTAGAGTTACACAAAGCACTGGTAGATAGTAGTTTGGATATCAGATTAATTTATTAAAGTCACAAACATTATCACTTGGAAACAGCACGGGCAATAAATCACGTTTAATCACATTTGAAGACATTTTAGTTAGTTAGGAATGGGCACTACACTGGAACACGCAAACCATGACAAAGCGAGCGAGCACTACGCTGCGCTGCACTGCGAAAGAGCATTGTACTCGCCTGGTTTTGAATTGAAATTGCAAAGAAGCTGTTTCGCATCCGCTTAAAGTTGCTAAATAAAAAAGTTGCAGTGCGCAAAATAAGCACAATGCTTTCTTAAATGAATGTAAATTGTTTGTGTGCCAAGTGCCCAGCTTGTTTTAAATCCAGGACGTTATAAATAATGTTTATTTGGTTTAATAATGAATATGTTTGGATTTTTGTGTGAGTTCCATTAATGGGAATTCTTATTTGCACTAGTTATTAGGTGAGCAAAGTACACAAAAAGGAGTAGTGTTAAAATGCCAAAATTGTAGCATTTTAATTAAGTACTTGTCTAACTTCCATAATATTATGATCGACTATGCAAGTCAAAAATCAAACTGATTTCAGCATGTGATAACTTATATTAATAACTACTAACTTCTAAACACCTAAAGAAGACACGTGTCTAACATTACAATATGACCAGAGGAGTTTAGGCGCAGTGCTCTTCAGGTTTGGGTCTTCAACAAAATTTCAAATTAATTATGTGGTTAGAGCTATCAAACCTTCCATAAAAAAATGACAATTCACAGAAACTCGTGAAAAAATACACAAAATTCATGATTGCGTTGCTCCAGGAAGGGACTTGTTTTTGTCATTAAATATTCAAAGCCAATCCAGATTTGTTGTTGCAATTGATACGAAATTCTTCGCTGAAAAGTACAAATCGCGTGACATTTTAGTTGTCCATTCCATTGTAGTCCTTAAATAAATTGAGCTTTAATATTCGATTCGATTTCAATTCAATAGAGTGCAGAGTGTGTGTAGAGTGATGGATCCCGTTGCCAAACTGTGCTTGTACATTTCGAAGATGACTTTTCCACGTCCTTCAAAGCTGTATTTTTGTGCATAAAATAGTTTGCCCTTTGCTCATCGTGAGTCACATCAACTCTGCACCTTGTCATAAAATATTATACTTGGCATTCATTTTCCTTAACATATCGCCCCATTATTGCAGGAAGATGCGAGACCATAAATTCCTAGTGTTATTTCTCCAACATCTGATCTTACTGACAATTGCTAAGAATAACCAGAACGACCAGCCCCTAATTCTCTCTCCAATTCTTAGATATTTATCCTAGACATGTAGTAAACATTGTATTTCTGGACATCTTTGATATACAACCACCCCCAGTGGCTGTGCGGATTGTGAATGCTATCACATTCAACGACCTTTCCACTGAAGAGTATAACCGAAATAAATCATTGGCTTCTCTTTTTAAGCCAATGCTTGATATCACCAAATTCGCACCCAATGCCAGCAGTTTGAAATCTTTGGGCCATGCAGAAGCGATTATATTCCGCGGAGCAAGGGTCAAGTTTAATTGGAATATTGCACAAGAATTAAGCTTAAATCGTCCGCATCCTTTATCCTTTCAGAAATTTTCAGAATATACGCTGTTGGGCCATGCAGAAGCGATTATATTCCGCGGAGCAAGGGTCAAGTTTAATTGGAATATTGCACAAGAATTAAGCTTAAATCGTCCGCATCCTTTATCCTTTCAGAAATTTTCAGGATATGTACTTTACGCTGATATACATTTCGTGTGCGTTGGATCAAGAAAGGACACCCCATACAACATGGCTCGTAAACCCTGGTACCATATCATAGAATGGAACGTGTTTTTGTGGGCATTCGAGCAAAACGGATCCAAGATCTCCGTCACTGTGCATTACTTTGGTCACTTGTTCAGTACCCATCCACCCATAGCTCGTATGCACGATTGGATGGAGCTTCCACAAACAATAGTGCATGATCTAAAATATGAATTAGCCATTCAAATGCTCAAGTCATCAAAACCGACACATTTCCTTGGTACATTTTCAAGTGAACTCTATGACTCCCCGAAGGAACACCTACGGCCTTGGACAAACTTGGAGCTGAATTCCATGCTAATATACTTGGTTTTGCAGGATGTGTGCAATGATTCAAGATCAGGAAGTTGGCCAATTATGTATGTTCGGTATGAACTGTTTCAAAGTATGCCGTATAAATTTGGTCTAAAACCGGGGGTAGTTTTGGCCGAAAGCGCATCCAAGTTTGTATTCATCACATGCACTACACTTGGAGAAAACACATTTTTGTACTCCTCTTTCACTGCTCCATATGAGCTGTGGTCTTGGATTTGGATCGTATTTTCATTGGCTGTCACAGAGGCACTTGTCACTTTCGTGTTCAGACACGTCAAAAAATGCCGTCACTCTTCATTCGGGCACTTTGTTGCAATTCTTTTGGAGCAAGGCGTGGACTTCGGTTCGGATGGATCCAAAACCCGTTTCATCAAATTAATATTTATGGCATGGGTTCTAATGGGCATAGTTTTGAGCAATGCTTACAAAGGGGTGGTAACAACAACTGTATTTGCACCGCTTGGGAAAAAGTACCCGGATTCATTCGAGGAGATTGCAGAAAATAGACATGTAGTACTGTATAGTAGGACTTATGCGTCAAAATCGATGGATGTGGACGATGTGTGGAGGAAGTATAACCACACATTAACAGGGGGTTATTTGACTTCGGAAAGTAAAAAATTGTACACAAGCCATTTTGCAAATCAATTACATGGTTTAATCAAACATTCTATTGGAAATGCAAAATACCTGTGGGCAATTTTCGAGCAAACCAAATTTGTAGCCAGTGTTAATGGCCACTACCCTTTCATTAAGAAGATCCATGCATGTAAGGACTCAGCATTTGTTGCCCTTGAGTCTGAGCTACCATCTATCGTTCAGAATAAGGAAATATTTCCCAAGAATACTTCAATCGTAGCATACAGAAAGGGTTCGCGCAAGATGGACGTGTGGACCCTTTATGCATGGCATTGTGCGGAACAACCTCAGGTGATGATGAGATACATCCGAACTAGATTCCAGCTCCTTAGGGAGTCTGGACTACATGGATACTGGAATATGGTATTTCGATGTGGAAACGTTATGTGCAAGGGAGAGATCCTACAAAATACGAATTGGATCAAACCACAAGAACATCCGGAGGCGTTCAACATGGGATCCAATGTTGCAAAGATATTTATTATTTACTTGATTTGTACAGTCTTTTCTTGCCTCGCGATAATATTCGAACGGATATACTTTGCACGCAAGAGTTTAGAACTGGCTTTCGTGGCATTTAAAGGCTATTTGAACAACTCATTCAGACTCGTCTTTGATGGCACCATTAGAGGGCTTTCATGTCTAACGAACTTTAAGAGACGGTATGCGATGCGCGATGTCAAATATGGTTTTTGTATGTTTAAAGTTTATATTTTAAATTATGTTAAGCTAATATGTTTTGGATTCCCAAATGAACAGAAGCTATATTGAAAATCAGGGGTGGCCAAAATACTTGGTTTTACAAAATACTAAATACAAAATACAAAATACTTCCCAGGATTAGACAAAATACAAAATACATTACGCAAAATAATTCTGTGGATTGGACAAAATACAAAATACACTACGTACTCATTTTGATGAAATACAAAATACGTATTTAAAATACTTTTGAAAATACAAAATACTTAAATCATTCAATCAAATGATCTTAAATTTAGTTTGTTGCTCAATGTATTAAGAATTAACTTTATGTAAATGAAAAGAGTGTGTAAAGTGACTGTGGGACGGTCGAACCAAAACGTTACTGGAACGAATTAAAACTTTGAGCGCCGAAAATGTATTTTGTATTTGGTCAAGTATTTTGTCTAACATTTACATGAACCCAACTTTCTGAAAATACAAATTACAAAATACTTTACTCAAAATAGAATAGAGAAAATACTCTTCCACGATGGCTAAAGTCGTTAGTATTTTCATTGAGTATTTTGGCCACCCCTGTTGAAAATTACTGGATTCCCGTTCACTCAAGTGTAGAAAAGAAACCATCATTTAGTTTATGACCACGATGTCATGAATATTTATTTAAAAGACTTGTCTGGAAGTTTTAATACCATGAAATTACTCTAATTAGATTCGAGATTTAGATTTACACTAGGGATGCACCGGATAGTGGTATCCGGCCTTTGGCCGGAGCCGGATATTCGGCTCCGGCAAAGCGGCCGGAGCCGGATATCCGGCCGGATAATGAAAACTGTGCATGTGGGGTATCAATTAAAAGCTTGAGATGAGTACATTTCATTTAACCTGCGTGAAGTTGTAATCGGAGGTAAAATAAGCCAAGGGAATCTAAAACATAGTGTTCCTTTGTAAT
>JAAXYW010002645.1:0-14412 GCA_036851895.1 Orthonychiurus folsomi | reverse complement strand
CGCTGCCCTGAATGGTCAGAAATAATTCGCAGAAAAGTTTGTCAGGTTTTTCCATAAGGTTCAATGTAATTTTTGGTTGAGGTCAAACCCCCATAAGCGTAACGCTAATTTGACCTCAATAAACAACAAACATTCATTTCAACCCTCCCCATGAAGTATAGACCAACCTAGTAGAAGACTAACAATTTATTGTCGTCAAGGTTCCTTGGATTTTCTTACACTTTATACTCAGTCAGTCATAAATTGGGATTTGGAAATCTAAATGTGGTATAAGTTTTGATGGATGACCCGTTGAGGATTGGTTGGGTTGGATGTATGAAGATGGCATAGGACAGGCGTGGCTTCCCGCTTCTCTTAAACCCGCGCCTTCTGTGTTCCTTTTGTCCTTCCACCCGCACTACTCCAGCACACGAAATTCTATCTCCGCCTCCGTCCAGTCTGCCGCGTCTTTCCCTCCTGTAAATCTCTGCTTTCCGCCACCACACACAACACGCGTCTTCCCATCATTATGTTACACAATTAAATCACCAAAATAGCCAACATTTGACCCAGTTCTATTTACATTGGGTCCCTCACCCATCATTTATCCTTGTGGGTCAAGGACTTCCGAGGATTGAGTTACTGAACTGAAAATATTAAACTGCGGCATCTGTTCGACCCACGACGTGGCCCTATCCCGTCTGGAATCCAGTTACGCCGTGCCGTGTGAGCTAATACTTGACCGCTAGTGACCAGTGACGACGCGATTTACTGTTGCAGATTGAAGACTACGGATTATTCCCACAGGAATTATTAGTAATGGATTCAAGAATGGAGGAAAATCACATCCAAGGCGGAGAAGAAGTGGATGAAGCTTTTGATAGATTCGAAGAGCTATGCTCGGATTTGAATTTAGACAGTGCGACAAGGGAAAATACTTGGCGAACATTTGATGCTGTTCGGGAAAAGTACACATTGGAGGTGAGTCAATTATCCTGTTATACTTCCTAGTTAGTACACACTGTTTCTATATTTTGTTTTAAGTAAGTAGTCGTTCGTAGTACTTCAAACTATTAGGTTTTTAGTATAATGTNTAGTACACACTGTTTCTATATTTTGTTTTAAGTAAGTAGTCGTTCGTAGTACTTCAAACTATTAGGTTTTTAGTATAATGTCGGTGAAAAACAAGCAGCCGGTTTCTGTGCGTTTCAGTTGCCGACGACCCATCGTTAACCTTCATGGCATGGGCTAAGTAATTAAAAAACTTAATAGCCCTGAGTTCATGCTGTTGTTTTTATTTTTACAAAATCCTGTGAATTCTAAGCACCTTAGTGAATTCTGCCTCTTATCATTTCTGCTAATGAGAAGGAACTTTCTTAAATTTTGAATAAGTATAGTATCTCTAAACTAATCTGACCTTGCACATTGTGAATTTTAGGGTGACTCGGCTCACTGGCTCTTGTTGTGCAGTTTATGTTGCTTGCCGGCAGGCGAATATTCCTTCCGTTGGTTCTCCTGCTATTCATGGCTCCTACGTTAACCTGACGCGACTACTGAGAACATCAGGTCTTAGGTATGCAATATTCAATTTTGAAGTCTGACTTAAATGTTTTCTTAACTGTTTTCCGTTGGTTTTAATTAATACGTTTTTATTTGAATTGATTACAGTTTGGTTGAGTTCTTTGACAAAAGCCGAAAGTGGGGAGACATGACTAATTTGAATCAAGAGTACAGGAGCAAAATCGAGCGCCTAGAGCGGAACTTTGCTGTGACCACAGTTATTTTCAAAAAATTTGAACCAATTTTTGCTGGAATTTTTAAGGATTTCTCTCGCAGAGAGCTGGACGAGTCTCGAGCAAACCGGAAGAGGTTAGCGTTTTAACTTTCAATTCAATTTGCTGAATGAAGCTATGCTATTATAAGCTTATTATTATAGCTAAGCTTTTATATTTCTTTTAATGTATTAACATGTTGTGAAATCATCTTATGAAAGTTTTTTTTGTATCCATAGACTTTCTCCTCGGTCTTCTGCTGATCTTTTTGAGTTTTGTTGGACTCTTTTCTTGTGCGTGAAAAGTTCTCTCCGCATAAGTGATGACCTGGTTAATTCGTACCATTTGTTGCTGGCGTGTACGGATCTGGTGTTTCATAATGTTCTTCATGCTGGACGCAGAAATTTGCTTACTGCTCAGTTTTCGGGTGAGTTGCTAGTTGATGTGTTTTTTATATTAATAAATCAAGATAACGTAGATTCCAAGGTATACATTCCATATCAGCTAGTCGGCGTACTAATAACTAACGAAGAATTCATTTCTTAGAATTGGCAGACACGGTAGGATTTGACCCCCAAGGGGAGCCGACCTGTATAATCCACTCCCTGTGCGATTTGTACGATGGAATATCCGTAGAAGCAAAAACCATCAAGGAGTTTTGGCTCAAACCAAAAATAAGAAATATGATAGACCAATCAATGCTGAAAGGAGATTCTGAAACGATGAGTGGACTCATTGATGAAAGTGTTTTTGAGCACAACTCCAAAAAGTTGGAGAAAGAGTATGAGGAATATGTTTTAACTGAAGGTGATTTTGACGAACGGATGTATTTATCCGCCGAGAGACAAGTTGACTTTGGAACTGACTCGAATTATGGTGACTATTTGAAAGCGCTTGATAGGCAGCCAGCTATCAAAACTTATACACCGGTGCATGAGGTACGTATTGGATATTGGATTGGGTCTTACTAACAGAATCAATGATAATTTCTTGTGAAATTTTTATAACAAATAATATAATTATTCATAGCTTCGACATCTGATGCCACAAACTCCACTAACTTGTAAGAAGTTTCTTCAAGGAAAGGATGACCTGCTTAATTCACCTGTTACTACTGCAACTCAGTCTGTTAGCCGTCTTCAGGTAATTCCTCTGCTGATGATATCATGTCATTAAACGCGGATATTTAACATCAACTTGAATGTAGGCCTTACTATGTGGAAGAAATGCAGCACCGAGCGAAGAGCTCACCAAAATGCTCAATGTATGTACAAGAGATCCAACCCAATCTATTGCCGATCGCCTTCAACGTCTAAGCGATGTTTTTTGTGAAAATTACACGGCCAAGCACAATAACCAACCTGGGCTTCACGCCGAATTTGCTCGTTTTCGCAGTCAAATAGGGCAAACGCTCTACTACAGACTGCTGGAAAGTATCTTGACCAGTGAGAACAAACTACGGTTGGATAAAACGGATTTGACGGTTAGATTTCCTAAAGGAACAACAGAAATAAGTTTAAAGATTTCCTAGCTAACTTGGATAAAATGCAGGATCTCATGGAAGAGGATTCGTTCCACACAAGCTTATTTGCTTGCAGCCTTGAGATTGTTCTCTACTCCTATAATTCACAAAGACGTTTCCCTTGGATTATTGACATTTTCCAACTGGCTGGATACAACTTCTACAAAGTCATTGAAATTGTTATTCGAGCTGAGGAAAATATTTGCCGGGATGTCGTGAAACATCTGAGTCTGGTAAAAAATACTAGCTCATAAATCTTAATTACTTTATACTTTATTTTTTTACTTTAGAATTTTGTTGTTTTAGAGTGCAGGTGTAGTTTACATAGTTTTGGATTTTGGATGAGTATTTGAACTTACGTTTCTAAATCCCCTGTTTCAATTGTAACCAGGTTGAAGAAAGGGTGTTGGAGGAGTTGGCTTGGAAGAGCAACAGTCCACTCTGGGATGCATTGTTTAGTAAAAATGAACCCATACCTTCCTGCGAAGAAGTTCTTCTACCGTCTCAAATTGAGAAAACTGGAGGAGAAGGGTCAGGCGAGGCCGCCCCGAAAAGATATGCAGTTATTAAAAGTAGGAACTTTGCTTTGTGACTATACTGCTTCTAGTTGATTTAACATTTTACTAATTTTAACTGAATTATTATTTCATTCCAGCGCCATCCGGAGAGAAGTGTGTCCCAGTTGCAGTTGGAGGAACCAACCTGTCAACGCTGATTATTCAAGACAAAAACAGCTCACAAATTCTTGGAGTCGTTTTGCCCTCCAAACATGGGGATAAACCAAAGAAAGGGAATTCGACCTCCCTGTTTTTTAGAAAATTTTATCATCTTAGCTTTGTTAGGCTGCAGGATCTGTGCAAGAATCTTGGAGTGGATGATGAACTACTCCGAAAGATTTGGACATGCTATCAGCAAGGCATTGTGAATCACGTGGAAGAGTTGATGAAAAGTCGTCACCTGGATCAAATAATCATGTGTTGCGTCTATGTGGTTGCAAAAGTAAGTACTAAACCAGTGGTTGTGCTATTGGTATCGTCGATGTCAGTATCTAAATTCAAAGTTGTTTTCATGCGTCTTGTTTTAACAGGTTGTTCAAAATGAGAAATCTTTTACGGAAATTATGCGGTGTTACAGGCTTCAGCCGCAATCGGCTTCTCACGTTTACAGGAGTGTGCTGCTAACGTCACAAGAAGAAAGGGGTGATCTCATCAAATTCTACAACACGATTTTTATTTGCCGAATGCAGAAATATGCATTGAGATTCTCACCAAGAACGGTAAACTTGGTTTACACTATTACTATTTTTTCAATAATGACACATTTTTCTTTTTAATCAATATATAGGAAGAAGCTGCTATGCCACTATCGCCAGTACCACACTTGAAGGCAACTCCGATGTCGCCATGCAGGAAAATGTCGAACAAACATTCGGTGTTCCTGCGTCCTCTTCGTGGAGCTAAAACGCCGTCACCAGCGAAGCAACTGCGTTACAGTTTCAGTCGCAGTCCAACAAGTACCCTTCGGGCTATTAATGCAATGGTACATGATGCCGACACCAGCAAGTAAGGGCTTTTAATGATTGTAAATATTGCAAGCGCTTAATTGCTTGTCCATTACACTTTTCTTAAACGTTCAAAATTTGAATTCTAGGCCTAAGGCAGTAAAGCGAATTCTTGTGGAGGATAGCCCTGCTCCAGAGCCTGTTCCATCAAAGGTATTTGCAAAACGTCTACAGGACTACGTAGAAGATCGCCAGCAAGTCATAGAGTAGAAAGAAGCATTTACAACTTTTTGTTTATCATTATAATCATCCTTACAAAATAAACGTAATCATTTGTTCCTTTTTAATTTTGGCGGGGCGGTTTATTACTTACGCTTTCTTTTGCGCTTTAACAATTATGAGTCACAATTACGAGGAAGTTCCCTTCGTCCTAAGTAAGTCCAGACAGTACGTACTCGTCGAGAGGCTTTCTGATGTCAGTAGGAATTGGCGTTGTACAACACTTCGCCTTCCGTGCAATTATTTTGTCGACAGTCAATTAGTCAGGCCCCCAAACTCCTGAACTATAGAAATTAAAATTTGTTCAACCGGCTTCACCTTGAAAATTCAATCGATTTAGTATATTTCTTCCATTACCCCGACATGACGACGTACCGAACTCGCGAAATGACTCTTGAGATGTAAAGCCCGCGAGGCACAACATTTGAAATGAATTTAGTCATTTGATTCTTGAAATATTTGACTTTGAAATAGACAATAGAACTGACCAAGCGTGCTTTAATTGGCAGAAGCTTAGGAAAAGGCATGTCAGAAACAAGTGAACCAAGTAGTCAGACACTTTTGGTAAATTTGGCAAATGAATATTCTGGGTATGTTCGAGCGGACTTGTCCGAGGAGGTAATAAACAGCACGGAATAATTTCTCGTAACTAACTATTGCTAAGTGAAAAGTCGCTGAATGGCAGTGTGAATGGAAAGCTCATTTTGTTTAGGTGTCAAGACTGGACGAATTTATGCAGGAATGCATTGCGAAAATGGACGAATTAGATTCTCTGGTTGATATGGTTAGTATATTAGAAATTTAACTTGTTCTACTTTATTTTTCTCAATTCAGTATATGTATTATAACATGTCGGCATGTCACATACTTCCAAATCTGAATGTTTCTTAATCAACTTAAAACCACGTGCACATTGGGTCAGGGCGTCAAAGATGCTCGTTTAGCATACTTACTCTAGCAAAGATACTCCGAAGTAGCTCTAACCCACAATGGCTACTATTTTCTAGGAAACTTACTAGTTTAATTGCCCTTGTAGACCGAGTTAGAACAAAAAGAATGGTCTGAGGCGACTGTGCCCGCTTTCCTAGAACAAACAACACTCCTGAATGAAGTCTTAACTAAACGTCTCGATGCCCTCAGAACAGTAATATTAAATGCTCGGGAAGCCTTAGACAAAATAGAAGAGCAACTTAATCAAAGCCCTGATGACTCCGCGACAAATTCATCTGCATCTACAATGTCATCCCTGCGTTCCGTTTTGAACTATTTTGTGAGTGGATTAAATGTAACCAAATAATCAAGTCTAATAATTCTTGATACAGATTCAAGTATGCATTGGTTCGCTATTTCTATATATCTAGAAGAAGCCTGAACCACAACCCCAAGAAGCTCCAATAGCAAAGCCCGCTTGGAACAAATAACCAGTCTTTCCTCGTCTTCGTTGGATCATATTTTCAAATCAAATATAATCCGGAGAATTAAGAGCTGTCACTGCACTACTGTGTGTAGACTGTATACTCTTTTCTGTGGTTTTAATAAAATCTGCCTTGGATCTGGAATTACTCGATTAATCGTACATTGATTATTGGCAAAGTAAACAAAATAAATATTCTCGTTCATAAAATGTAGAAAAGTTAAAGATGTTAAAGAGATAAAAAGTTACAATAGCGTTAATTCATCTATTAAATAATAAATGGCTGTTTGGCACATGGATTACTTAATTTCTCTGACATGTCTCGCAGCTTATTAATACTAGAGCTTAGAGGATGTCATTGGCAAGATGATCATTTCAAGCGAGATCGGGCAGCTTCTAAAAGCGACATCAGATGCTCCTGTAAAAAATTCCGTAAAATTGAAATTTCATTCATTCGGATGCTCACTTAAAAGAAACTTACTTCAGAGCTGTCGATCAGGAGTCGGGAAGACTTAATGTGGCTTTTTGTTTTAGATAAATGTTGTACCGCATGAGGTAAGCAGTAGACAAATCCTCGGCCCTTGTTAACAACCTGAATAAGGCAAATATTTTGCTCATTACCGGTTATTTATAACAGTAAGGATATAGTTTAGTTTTAGTTTGTTACCGTCGAAAGATGTAAAATGTAATTGCAATTATTGCACTCATAAACTTCCTCCTCCGCTTTCCTTTTGGATAATTTTGAGGGTTTTTCAACAGTTTTGTCCATCTTTCCTGTGCTGACTCCCATTTCGCACAATTTTTTTCGCCACGACAATTCTTCTTTTAGCAATGGTCCGGCTATATTCAGCGCCTAAAACAACAGTAATATTGTAGCACAATTAAATGCGTATGCATAATATCAACTTGGCTTCAATTGCAAGTTTCCCACCACCCACCTTCTTCAGAACATCGCTGGCAACTTTCGTATCTTCAACAATGCAAATTAAAAGCTTTTCCAGCGCAAAGACAGGTGGTTCTTTGCTTTCCCGAATGTCCTGCAATTTGATAAGGATATTATCAGGAAAACTCAAAAATGTTTTAGTGTGGGCCTGAAGCACGAACCTCAAAAGTTTGGCGAGCTGTATTCAGCCACTTTGGGAAAGCAAATGAAACACTTTCAGATATAACGTAGCCCGTGCAAATAGCTGACGTAAATGCTTTTGGTGAAACAACAAGAAATTCTCCGGGGTTTTGAACAGCACGGTATATAGATATTCCACGAGACGTCAGCGACTCCAGGGGAACCTATGCAAGACAAGCAAACAGAAAAGAACATAAAAATATAGTTTCTGCAAAACAATTTTTCTTTGACGAAGAATTCCGTTCGAATTTGAAAGCTTGGAATAAATATTCTGTTTTCTACCAAATGGCATCCGCTCAAACCATTGAAGCATCAAATAGTATAAGAAATATCAGAAATATCAGAATCAAGTGGTTTAAATAGTTAAACATGAGGAGCAGAGTAGCTTACCATTACTGAATCGGAAGGAAGCCAAATCTTCTTATTACGACATTGAGCTGGCATAAGCTCTGTGAGAACTTCTCTGAAAAGCGTCTCTTGACTCCCTGGGACAACATACCTATTCCGATAAAAAATTTCATTAATTCATTTCCGTGGGTTTTCGTATATCCTAATCACATTACTTACCATATTTTATTTCCTCCAGAGTGCTGGTACTCCAACCAAGGCTAAACCCTGCGGGTCGCGATACCAGCAGTAAGTTGTGAACACCATGCCAACATGTAATTGTGCTAAAGAGCAAACAAACAATTCATTAAACAACGAGTATCCAATTCACCTTGGTAATTGCTAGTTCCTCAACGAGAATTAATGACACATTTTTGACAATTTCGAGATGCATAACGTTAATAAAACCTTACCCATAACGGGTCCCATACTGCGAAGCACAGAAGCGGGATTATTTGCTAAAACCTTCAAGTTCCACGGATGTTTCGTAGTTGCGTTCGGAAGTGGGAACCCCCATCCTGCCCCCGCACAGTCAATACTTCCCGAATACACACAAAGGTGACGAGTTTTGTCCTGGACTTGCCTCCAATAATTTGTTTCGACCTCCGAAATTGTGGGCTCCCGATTCCGAAAAATCATGCTGAGTGTGTTGCGGGCAACACGATAGTAAGAACTTAAAGGAGTACTTTTTCCCTGCGCAATAAAATAAACCATAGAATTGGCTCTACAAATCTGTCATCCATATATTAATCCGTATTTTACCACCTTTATAATACAATCCTCGACCTCCTCAAAAGGATCTTCTTCGTCAGACTCACTGTCGGAATTGTCATCGTTTTCATTCTTATTCTCCCGACAACGCCATTTCTCCTCCACTTGGGCTAACAATTTTTTTCTCTCATCTGTGGGAAACATTTTAAATAGATTATTCAGATTTAAGGTATCAGATTCTGAATTGAGAAACCCATACTTTCGGATAACATCTCATAGGATAGCACATATTTTACATAAATTCCATCCAACTTTGTGGCTCTATCGTTTGCAGCTTTCGGAATGTGCATGGCATCCGAAACCTTATTCCATTTATGCTTTTCTATAACTTCCTAGAAATAAGAAAATTAATCGGTTAATGTAGTGCCCCAGTGCCCAAAACTAAAATGCAAGACAAATAATTTCGCCGGTTAACCCTCGGACTCGGAGCCCTACGCCGATGCTCGCCTGTGCACACGTTTTCAAAAAATAAGTTTCTACACCAAAGTTCGCACCCTCCCTCCATGTATTCATGAAGAAGCGCTATGGTATGTAGAAAATACCAGGTTAACTGCCATTACAGAAACCCCGGCATTAAATATTTGCCATTTCCAGTTGAATTATTCCTCATGTCACAGGAGTGCACCGTTTTTTAATTAGCCCACGCCAATGTACTCTGTGTTCGCACATTTAATACGAGAGCCCAGGTCGGTGCACATAGGTGAAAGGTGACCAATGCATCGCTTCAAGTGTACATAAGTGCTCCGACACCGACGTGGTATACGCCAAAAATGTGTGCACATTGGTGCTACCAAGATTCTTTGACAATAGCCCTACAGAGAAGTGTTGTCAAGGAATCTTGGGTGTTGGGTGCTACGACATGGGAAGGATAACGTCCAAAATCGGCCGGGGTTCCGACATCCGAGGGTTAATAATATAAAATCGATCCTGAAGTAAATAAATCTCCAGGTTACCTCTAAACCCCCAAAGTGATTGAACAGTGTGATAGAGAGTTGCAAGATCAACTTCCATGCCACCAATCACAGGGGCAACCGATACATCTATCTTGGATTTTCGAAGGTGTTCCAAAATTGCCATTCTCTCGTGTACGTTTGGTCCCCACCTTTTGTGCATTCTATGGATATAATGGTTGTACGCCGTAAACCTCATGTCGTCCTCTACATTACACTCAGGCTAAATAATTAAAAAAAGTAACAAACGTGAACAATGTGTATAACAAAAATTCAAACATGCTTACTTACACGAAATGATCGCGGCGGTACAATCCGAGCCATTCCAATGCATTCATAATCGCCTTGTATCCTTTCAATGTACTTTAATGGATCCTGAAACTCTTCGTCGGTTGGATAGAATGCAGGCACGTCAGGAATTTGTTCTCTTTTTTCTTGTTCTTTAATCTTTTCTCTTTCAATTGAGTCGGTGTTTGAAGGGCACGGAGAAGTCGGTGGAGAGGCATCCGATAACGTGTCACTCGTTTTTGCCTGGAGTAATTTATTGAAGGACTCTCCGTTTCCATTTGTAGGCTTTTTTGATGTGGTGGTACCCATAGAAGTAGATGGAGTGGCCCCCTTCTCCTTTTCTTTGTGTTGCCTAAACCAAAAGCGTATAATTTAACGATCGAAAAAGGTAAAGCAGCAAGAAGTCAATGAACACATTAATGTACTCAATCAGTTTAAAAATCCGTACAAAATGCAACATTGCAAATAGTTAAACGTTGGAATTACTTCTTTGATGACAATCCAATGTAAGTTGCCGGCGTAGAGCTGTCCTTTCTGACGGTCAGTGGACTTGTGGGTACTGGAACAATGGACTTTCGTTTTCGGCCGACTTTCTTCGGTTCTCTTTTCTCGACTTCTGCATTTGGCTTCTTTGCCGGTTTTGAAGTTGAACTAGAACTAGACTTGGAGGTGCTCAGACGAATCTTATCTCGGTTGGATTGTGAGATGCTTAGAAGATCTGTCAAATCTTGGAACAATAGACACGTTTGGGAGGCTCTGGATCAAAGACAAACCATGAGAAGAGTGTGATGGAACCAATGGGCGAACTCCAGCTTGGCCGGGGCTCGATCCAGACGCAAGTGGCTGCATATTTCTAAATCCAGTAGACGAATGTTGACTGCGACTTTGTGTAGAGGAAGATGTACTTTGTCCACGAGATGTGCCCTGTCCAGCCGAAGCTCTGGTCGTCGCCAATGGAGTATAAATCCGTGAGGCGGCTGGCGTGGGCACGGATGAGAATGGGGTACGGAAAGCAGAAAAATGTGCTTGCATCCCAGCGTGAGACTGGGAAGTACTTCTTGGGTCGGCCCAATTTAATGGGGTAAGGGAGGGTCTAGTCAGCGGTATGTTGTGGAAACGAGAGCCAGGTAGTGGTAAAGTGAGCATGCTGTTAGCGCCACTTGCAACGACGGGCCTGACGAGAGGAATATCCAAATTTGCAGCGACGCTACGGATGTGCGTTTGCAGAGTCGTAGCAGTAGCAATACTATTGGATGACGCAGAAGAAAAACACAAGGGTCCCTGGGCTGACAGGATTGACGAGTATGCAGATAACTGGCCAGCAAAACTAGCCATAGGTAAATTGTTCGAAATACCAGGGATATTTAAATTCGGGAACACGAGTGAAAAATCATTTTGCTGTGAGATCATCCCGGCCCGGCTGCCCAAGGGTGTACTGAGCGGTGGAAAATAGCTAGGCATGTTGAAGGTAGGAAGAATGAGTGGAGTAGTGGTAGTAGCTGGTGTGGGATGGTCATTTGTAAGACCAGCCATAAAATCTGGAATTTGACGAGGAAAAGCACCCACTTCAATTACTTCGTCTGCCGCATTTTGGTACAAATCATTTAGCTCTGGAGTTTCTTCGCTATCCATGTCAACTTGTATGGCGATTGATGTCTTTTGGACGGGAATTTCTTCCTCACTCTCGCTCGAATCGTTTCGCTGTAAGCCACCCTCAACTTCTTTGTCATCTTTCTCTTCCATGTCACTCTCGCTTTCACTAGCGCTTGTGACTTTAAGTTTAGTTTTCTTGGCAGCCGAAGCCGGTTTTGTGGCTTTCGCTACTTTCTTCGGGATCTGTTCTTCTTCTTCTGCATCACTGCCAGATTCTCCCGTGGTGTCGGAGCTTGAACTCCTCTCGGGCTTCGTAGTTACTGTCTTCCCCTTTTTCCTAGCCAATGGTATCTTTCGATTTTTAGTAATTTCAAGTTTTCCATCCGGTTCGGACTCAGTCGATGATGTTGACGAAGACGATTCAGTTCTGTGTGTATTTCTCCGAGGTACTTGTGATGCAGATTTTCTTGCAGCTCCTGCCAAAGTTCTTTCGGAGGGTGTAAGGGATATTGTTGCACGCCTTCTAGTTACACGAGCCGCTGCCTCCTCACTGCAATCACTTTCGTTGCGTCGAGTCGAATCTTTCCCGCTTTGACTCCTCAGCATCCGCTTGGCAGGAATTTTCTTTTTGATTTGCTTCCCCTTGCTTTTCTTTCTCAACTCCTCCAACGCCTTTTTCTTTAACTTCAGCCTCTTCTCCTTCTGCTTGTCCTTCGGTTTAACATCTGTCTTGTTACTCTCACGTTTAAGACAAGCACGGTACTGATTCTCCAAAAATTTTGTTTCGGACGAGCTACTATTGCCGGAAGAATCATCTTCATCTCCTTGAGGCCTATCCTCATCAGACCCGTTATCGTCCGAACTAAAATCCTTGTTTAAGAGGCCAAGGTATATTGCAGCATTCTCCTTGGTCCTTCTAGTGGGTCTTATTGAGCTTTCACTGTCAAAGCTAACCAACGTTTGAGTTTTAACAAAATCGAATAATCAATCCAACAAGAAAACTGAAAAATATTTCTTTAAATACCTGTCTCTCCTTGAGCCAGATTCTTTCTTTGTAGCCTTATTGAGTCGAGTCTTTGCTTTTGTTGCCATTTTCTTTTTCTTAGGAGTTCCATACATTGGCAATTCGCGAAGTGGTGAAGCAGCATCTCGTCTTGAAGCTCTCGTTGAGATTCTTTTGGACGGTAGTTTGGGTTTAATTTTAATTATCTTTTTTGCCTCAAACACGTATTCCCTGCCTCCCCTGAGCGTTCTCACAATAGATTTCGTTATTTTCTTCCCTGGGGTAAGTAATTTTTCTCCTGAAAGCATTTAAATTACATGTTTCAGTAAATTAATAAAGGTGACACGCAAGGAGCCTGCCGCAAGTCAATGCGTACAATTGTTCGGCTTATTATCTAATCAGTAAGAACATTAAATGTAAAACCCTGTTTTATAATGAACATAATTGAAGATCTTACTGGTTGATTCATTATCTGAAGATGATGAATCTGAGGGAGGAGGTTTCGTCTTTTCTGAACGGATTTTTGGGCGCACGCCATAAATAATATCAGGAGAAGGAACATTTCTCTCCTCGGAATGCTTTCTAGAATAAATCCAGACAACAAGAGTTATGTAATGAAAGTTTTTCATTGTTTAAGAAATTCCCAAATTGGTTAAGCAATTGGCTCGTAGATGAGTTAGTTTAGTATCCATTTAGTACTCACCGCAAGGGTTTAATTTGTTTTTTGTGCAAGCGTAACTTCCTATTCTGGGCTTCTAATGATTCTTGAAACTTTTTGTGTTTGAGGACTGCGCCGATCGCTGTCTTTGGCCTTAGATCTGGTCAATATAACTCGATCTTTCACTACAAATATAGCCAATCGCGTTGCAAGGTTAGCCACTTCATGTTAATAATATTAGGTTTCAGCTAGCTATTATTTTTGATTTGTTTACCTTTTTTTGTCAATTTTGACACAATATTACTGGAGGCTTGCAGTTTGGAAAGCCTCTTTTCTTGATACTTTAGCTTAAGCGCAGTCATTGCAAATTGAGCATCCTGCTCGTTAATTCTAGTCGACTTCGGGGAAGCCAGTACTGCCAGTGGGACTTTTAATGGTTTCTCTGAGGAATCGTTGGGCTCAATCTTCTTTTTTGCAAGTTTGAAGACAGCTGCCTTACTAGAATCCTTATCTTTGGATGGGGTGGTGGAGGAAGAAGCCTTTTCCTTTTCTTTGGTCAACGGAGGATTATCTTTACTCTTCGGTTTTGGAGCAGACTTCAATGTACTCGATGATGGTTTTGCTGATGTTGACGCCGAATCAATTTTGCTTGACCTAGTATTTGCTGGTACAAAATTGAAAAAGTCCAAGGCAGGAGGTAGTGCCGGTGTCCCTGTGCAAATATTGAGTTTTAAGACATAAAACATTTAACGCTTATATACTATGTGGGTAAGCCTAGGTGGCTTATTTTCACTCAATTATTGGTGCGGAGCTTACCACGATAGCAAAGAAAACTAAGAAAGTCTTCAGTTTTTGGCCTTTTGACCGGTGATGATGTTGGGCTTGGAGAAAGGGCATGAGGATCAGCAACTTTCTTCTTCCTCTTTTTCTTTTCCTTTTTGTGCTCCACAAACTCTTCATTGTGCACCACAACACCTTGGGCAAACTTTCGCTGTGCTCGAATTTTACTGGCAGTGTCAGCAAATCTAATTCAAACCACATTTAAAATTTTATTAGGTAAAAAAGCAACCATAAACTGCTAATGAAAATAAAAAATGAGCTCACGTCTCCCGACTGTCATAGAGTCGCCGTTTCCCTTTCAAAGCGACTACCATTCTGATTATTAAGCCGTC
>JAAXYW010002644.1:0-14414 GCA_036851895.1 Orthonychiurus folsomi | reverse complement strand
GATCAGATTGTATATGAGCGCTTATCTGCCTTTTGGCTGAGATCAGAGTGTATATGATCGCTTATTGGCCTTTTGGTTGAGATCAGAGTGTATATGAGCGCTTGTCGGCCTTTTGGCTGAGATCAGTGTGTATGATCGCTTGTCGGTCTTTTGGCTAAGATCAGAGTGTATATGAACTTCTCGGCGCTTTTGCTACCAATTCCACCACGCGAGGAAATCCTTTTCGACAGTGAAATGGCAGAGATGGAAGATGAGATTGGAGATTCCAATCGCGGGTGCTGTGCGTGTTCATATGCCTACCAATGGGGGTGTGGTTAAGTGTGAATCCGAGCCATCATCGCGTCGGAAGGACAAGTCAGATAGGAAAATACTCAAATTGCACGCTAAACGCTCCTCCAATATCGAATAATAACATTGATAGAGATTTACAAAGAGTTTGAAAAGTTAGTGTTCAACTTGTTACTGTAAAACCCGTTACAAATGTGTGCAGAATTACATCGTTTTTATAAATATGAATGTTGGGACTATATGTGCTTGAAGTTTTGTTTAATTGTGCTGTGCATGCTATGATTATGGTTATTTTTTGAAATTACAATTCATTCAAGGGAATTTTGCATTCATTTGTTTTATTTCATTCATTTCCGCGAATAGACAACTAAATCTAAGAAACAAACAACGAGAACACTTTAATGCAGTTCTAACAAAACACTCAAATCACACCATTTCTTGAGGCAGGTTGTATTTTTACAATGGAAATATAACAACAGTAACAGGAAGGAGAGGAAACGCAAAATGGAGCATTTGAAACACCTCGTCATGTAGTACATATATACGTGTTTGCCAGGGACAACTTCCCCATTTTTCATTATAATTCTTAACTGTGTCTGAACTCAGTTCCTAAACATATTCAGCAGCACATTGAAAATTGAAGCCAACTCCTGTCGCCGGGCCGCCAGTAGTTATCCCAATTTTAAGTATCACACAATTTCACTTTTCTCTTTCTCTTCCGTTTTTACAAAGCTTTGAATAGTTGTGCAATCACAATTTGTGCATTTTAAAATTATCACACTAAGTAATATTGACGCACCGCAGCAGCGCCATAAGACGCCGCGTCTGGGTCTGGGATTCGCCCTACAACAGCGTAGGATGGGATTTAAATTACGTGTTTTATTTAAATGTACACAAAACTAGTTGCTCTATGCAAATATTTCGTGGAGAAAAGGGCACAAGGAGAAATTTGAAGTTTGTTATGTGCACTTTTAAGATTTCAGTCTACGGAACCCAGCACCCTCGGAACCCAGACGAAGCTCTTCGTATAGAGTAGGCGCAACCTCAGTCTCGGCCCTTGGAGTGTGAAGTGTTTCACTGTGCCAACCATTGGCCATCACTCCGTTGCTCAAACTAGACACTGTCCCATTTGGTCCATTACCGTTTAAGGACACGTCCCCGTTCCCCTGTTTGAAAAATATTTAAAATTCAATTAATAGAGTCGAATTGTATTAAATAAATGAAGGCGAACTCACATGGTTGGAATCGGGGTTGGTTTCACGAATGTACGACGGATTTTCAAATGCAATCGCTGCTGGAGGTTTCGAGCGGATTTGCTTCTTTCTGTAGAACCAAACGGTTCCGACAGCTCCTGAAAAATTAAATATAAATCATACAATAATAGCAACAAAGTGTCATCATCAAAAACCAAAACCATTCACTCACCAGCTATCAAGACCATCACGAGGAATGCGACTCCAATCCCAACAGCTGGACTGGAACCCCTGGCTGTAATTTAAAATAACATGGTGTAGTGTGATATAAATCCAAATTTGTGCACTCTAATACATGTACAAATCCATGCATTTGTACTATACGAAGCATATTCTCTCTTATGTTAAATTCGTCGTTTAACTCTAATGTTAAGTTGACTAGGCTAGGTTAGTGTTGGCTTTGTACATTTACATTAATCGTTTCACGTCACATGCCCACACCACAATGACTTGTCTTACCATCTTCTTCCAGTCTCAAAGTCGTATCTTCCATATGGAAACTAATCTCTGTCGTTTGATCTAATCCGAACACAAATAATGTTTTACTCACAGGCAACAGACGTTTGCCCTTTTTAAGTAATTTAAAGTCGTGTGCATCGTTTTGTTTGAACGTTATAACCATTAATATACAATCTTCTACCAAATATTTGGTACATGGTTGGTAGAGCTTGATTAAACGTAAAAGTAGAATTACTAACCCGTGCTAGCATATGCGATGGAGTTGTCTTCTGTTACAAAAATTATTTGACTGGTTAGCACGGATGTGCCGTGGGCATTTCCAGCCTTAACGACTGCTTCGTAATTGACGCCTGGTCTCAGGTTTGGAATGTGTGCGCTTGTACTAATGGTGTCAATTTTGTCTGACCTTTTCTCCCCACTTTCCCTCCAGAACACTCTATATTGGTTAACAAACGGTAATAGTAGTACAATTTCCTCTAACAGAGTCAGCATAATTAATCGAACCTGTAGAGGGCTGCCATTTGTGGATTGATGAGGGGTGGATCCCACATGATAACTAGTGAAAATAAAATGCAGATTCCATTAGAGTAAAATCTTCGTCTGCATCGCATTAGATTATAAATTGAATATCTTACCGACTTCGTTCTCTGATATGACTTTGTATCGAAGATTTTGTGGTGGCCCCGGTAGAAGGTCTAAATTCGAAAACTCATTTCGTGAGTAATTATAAATAAGTTTGATTCATTTGTATCAAACCTCTATTTTCTTGAAAGCATCTAAGAATGACTTTTGTGTTCTGTAATGCACATATATCCAAATTGCTGACCAGGGCTTCGCCTCGGCACCAGTCCAAGCATCTTTTTGGAACTCCCAATCCCATGCAACACGATCTATAGTGGAATAAAATGTTTCCATGAATGTTAATTTACGAAAAATTACATTCGTTTCTAATTTGACAATCATCCTCTATTTACCTATGGTCGCGCCCATCTGTAAAAACAAGCCGAGAAATTAGTCATTGGAAACACAATAACTCACAGGGCTGGTCTTAGTCATTTTAGTGTATACAAACCTGCAGAGCATTTCATCAGTTTGTCAAATTCAGGTATGCATTCTGCCCGGTCTATCACGGAATCAATGTCCACAAACATTGAACAAGCATCCATGCATTTGGAGCTCACATTTTCATTGATGCAACATGCCGTTACATTTGTGATTGGTTTCTGTCATTTAATAAACACGCTCAATTTTAATTTTATCGACTCTTCACCAATCCATCCCGTTTGACTCAATTTATTGTAACTCACTTGAGGCTGGCGTATTTTCAGGTTGAGTGTCTTCGTCATTTCTCCAAATAAGTTATCTGCTTGACAGAAGTAATCGCCACCATCCGCGTCTGTCACGTTCTTTATTTTCAGCCTGTACGTGTACTTCATATCCTGTGAGAAAAGAGAAAGTAAAAATAAGATATTGATATTTAATAGGATTTCATTGACAGGATATTTCAATCCTATAAAAGCAGAGTCAATAAAGCAAAACGCCAAAGATAATTTTGACATGTTTAGTGCGCACTACGCAGTAAAATAAAGTCGGATACTTGAAAATTCAAAAAAAACTTACAGCGCCTGGTTCTTCAACTTGAATGACGTATCTTCCTCCGTCAAGAATTGGGGTCTTGCCACCATCCTTTGTGCTTTTCCAGAAAGCATGTTTGGGTTCCGGATGGGCTACAACAATGCATTCAAGCATTGCGTTATCTCCACGGATGGCCAATGTGGTTGCCAGACCAGAGACAGCCGGCGAGTCTACATGACAAATGAGAAGAACATTTAAAACTCATTAATTGACTCTTTCACTCTATTTCTTTTCTGTGAACATTACATGGTCTCTTGAAATCGACTGCATGTGTTTGAAGGATTTTCTTACATTCCAACCGAACTAGTTAAAGAATGATGTAAATACTTACGAGAAACTTGAATCCGCCTAGCAGCCTGGGCCGGAGCACCGTAGCCTGAAAAAGGAGATGGGGAACCGAGATGAAAGGTGAAGAAGAACAAAGTTTATTGCTCACTTCAAATCCTACACTTCGCACTTTTGTTTTTACTCACCGTTGTCGGCGTAGCAAGACACAAAGTCCATGTCCCTAGTGACATTGTCAATTACTTGTGTGAGATGCCGGTTCGTCTGCTGTTTCATTAACTTGCCATTTATATAGAGGGAAATCGTTGGTGTGGGATCCCCGAGCGCCACGCACACAATCTGTGAGCACAAACTCAATCTTGTAATGCAATTACGTGAAACTCAAATACGCGTGAAACAATACTCTTAATTACTTACCGTCATCGATCGCCCTTCAACCAGGATCGGTGGCTGGATTTTAGGTGGCTGAAAACAAACCATATGTAAATGCATTACAAAAGCGCAAATTTATACGTGGCTACCAAAGTGAGAAAATCTTTTATAAACATTTGTACAAGGTACTAAATATTATTTTGGTCAAAAGACTTTAATAGTCCAAAGAGTTTTCTGGCAGTAGGCCAGACTTCGGTTGCCATTATCAGGCATACCTCCACAAAAGGTGAGTGAGCTGGATCCGTCCATGCAATTAAAGTTTCCGACGGACTGGATTCCCCTTTGTTCGTTACACCAGTCACATACACAATGTACTGTGAATTTGATTTGAGTAGGTCCAAAGTGATCGTGTTGACGAGCGTTTCATTCAACGTGTACTTTGATTCATTTACACTCCTGTGGTAGACTCTGTAAATAAGGAATATACTCTTGAGTACTTTGCATTAGGTTGTCAGATGAAAGGGAACGGAAGATTGGATTAATCCCCGTCCAAACCAATCCTTCGGGGATTGAAAGCATTGAGGTGAATTGAGGCATACCGGTAAGTGATCTTGTCGTGTGGATGAGCGAATAGCGGAGGCTGCCAAACGATTTGAACCCAAGATGCACTGTGGCTTCCGATGACAAGACCATGTGGGGCTGAAACCACGCCAGGAATCCGACTTCCGTTGAAATCTGAAGTAAAAAGGGCGAAGGACGAAAGGGTGAAAAAAGAAGAAAGTTTTCGTTATTTGTTTACGGGTGAGACAAAGCCAATTTTTTCTTTCTGTTCCGCTGAACTTACAGTTGGCGGAGACATTGACTTGAATAATGGATGAAGGAATGGAGTAGCCGTGTTGGTTATGGGAGATCACGTAGAACTGGTAGACGGAGTACGTTGACAAGTTGGACACCTCTGCTGAAGTCTCGCTCACGTTCAGCTATAGCCATATGGAGGATATGCCTTCTTTCAAAAAAATTGAAAACTTAAAAACAATTGTCGAATTGAATGTACCGAATTTGATTGGATGGATAGGTCACGACCCAAGGAAGGATCCGCGAGTTGGTAATGGACTTCATAGCTCAGTCACATTTGCAGCTTCTGGGGCTTCCCAGGAGAGTAGAACAGTTGAATCGCTTATGAAATCAGCATGGAATTCCCTCACGGGTCCCGGTAAAAGCCCAGTCCCTGTGACAAGACGTCCACGTAACTCGAGTGCAGTACGCACGTAAAAGAGTGAACATTTCAATGAATGTTTCGTTGGATTCCTTACCTTCCTCGAAGCATTGAACTATATTCCCAATGAAGGGGAGACAATTCTCGGCCATGGAGAGGAGACTGTCTGGAACGCGACCATTGCAAACTCCTAAACAACTATCCGAGACCCCACGACGCATGCAACACTAAGTAAATAAAACAGAGCATGATAAGAACGATAGGAACTGAGACGCAGTAATTTGCCAATTGGCAAGGAGAGTCTTTACCGTGTCATGATTTCTTCCGCCTGCCACGCATCGAAGTAAAGTGTGAAATTCAGGGGCACATGTTAAAGCCAGGGCTCGGATGTCGCTCATTGACGCATCATAGTTGCAAAGTGGTAGGCAGCTGGAACTCAATCCGGCCTGGAAATAATTTCAAAATCATGATAATTTTCCACGAGATCAGATCAATACAAATTTGCCCGCGAATCTGCACTTAATCAGAAGAAAGGAGGGCAGTTGTTAATTTTAACCCCAATGTTATAAATTGGATTGATTACTCTCAAATGATACGTCATTTGCAATGCCAATAGACGTTCACGTATAAACTCAGTCATCTTAAATTAGTATCCTCTCCCAAATAATGAAGGTTGCCAATCTGATGAGCACTCAGCTCCTGTTTAGCTATAACTCCTTTGTGGTTCCCCCACAAATAACTTTCGACTCTCACAAAGGAAATGTTTAGGAAAACGTTCTTACATTGACGCAGCAAGCAGTCTCATTGTAATTGCTTCCTTCCTCTTCAATTTCGGCAGCCATCTCTTCCACACTCCCAGTTCTGAACACAACTCTTTGTGAAGACTGACTCACGCCATGCTCGTTCACAGCTTCCACGTAAACCTGTAAACCAAATTTCGATTTAATGCGGCAGAAATTGTTAATTGACGTTCACATGTACAAGGTAAAATGAATGGCATTTGCTGATGACCCTTACTTACCTCGTACTCGGCATTGGAATACAAGTTCTCCAGAATGTATGGGTAGTGGACATTGGATGCAAAGTGATACTGATTCTCGTAAGTAGAAAGCGGTCGATAGTGAACATTGTAGCCAGTAACTGTGTCCGCCAAAGTCGCTGGAGGTGACCAATGGACAATTGCAAAGTCTGGATTTATATTTGAGATGCGAAGCCGCTGTGGAGATGACGGGAGAACGCCGTAGCCTTCCATCAAGCAATTGCTGTACTCCGTCATGTACCTCAAGCATCTATCAAAAAGGGAAAGGGATTTTTACTGCCTGGGCCATTAGTATTTTCACGATTTGCAAGTCAGGAGAATTTAGTGCTGAGTTTAAGTGGAACAAAAAGGACATTCATTTGTGGAGGGAGGCAGTCGATAGTGGTTGGTTATACTTCTGGGGGGAAATGTTCCTCTAATCAGCGAATAAATTTAATGGCTAACGAGTGGAAGGGTTGGAATTTGGGGAAAACGCGTTTGTCAAACCCACTCCTCAAAAAATTCTTATCAAAGGAACAGTTCCCCTCAATCGATAGTGCTGAATCCATTATTTTATGCAAGAATTAACAAGGTTTCGTCAATCAGCAGATCTGCCGTAGTCAGTTTCCCCTCCCGTCCTTCGTCATCCTCTTTTTTTTCTTTAAAGAAGAACTTTTCAAACCTCGAAAAGTGACAAAGGAATTGGACTCAAAATGCAATTACGGGAAAGACAGGAAGACGAATACAAGTTTTTCACCTTATTTCCTTCCCCATTTCCTCCTTCAATTTCAATATATTTTAACTCACATATGCTGTCAACTTTGCAGAAACACACTTTATATGATAATCATTACCAAAGAAATAAAAAGGTAACTGCAAACTTTTTTCCATTCCTTTTGGCTTTGACAATACTTTGAAAAAGGCAAAGGACTGATGATTTGATTTACTTGGTCTATGTCGTGATTTGAATTTGTAAATAAGAAACATAAAGTTGGGAAATGAAACAACGGGGGCGTTTCTGTCTTCGCGTCAAATGGAAAATGGTTTCAATATTTCCTTTCTTACTTAATACTACACAAATAAGACGAGAATGCTCAACGCTGGAGCACACAGACTAAACTGCGTCGCAAAGCAAGCCGGGTTGGAAAGTTAAGTTGTGAGTTTGACCTTTGGTGATAAATGAGTTATAAAAAGTCGACCACTTTCCCTGCCCTCATCCCTCATGTCATGGAGAAAGGCGACAGAGGCCACAGGGGAGTTTGGGCGCCGGAATGCACTTGGTCGAAGACTTTGACAACAAATAATCCGACCACTCACTTGAAGTAATGGAAATCCAATCGTGTGGAAAAGTTTCCGGAGCATAGTTGGTCGCATGGGGCCGGGATTCCCCGCTCCCGACAGCAAGGGGTATGAGATTTCCCATCCGCAAGGCAAGAGAACACGTCCGGAGTCCACGGAGCACAGCTGAGTAGTTAAAAATTTATTTATTAATTTAGTAATAAAACATTCATATCTATATCGTACTTCATAACTTGGTTAACTGATATCATAACTAACTATAAATACATACTAACAGCTCTTACATCATCAGGTCGGGGATCTCAATTGCAGTGGTCATCTTGGGGTCACAGAGTTTGTCCACACATCTGAAAATGAAAAACACAATAGAATTTTAGAACCAAAAGAATCGCCATTACTTTCACGCTGTGGCCTTTCACTTTAGCCGCGAGTCCCGTCTGAACAATACACTAGGTCCAACGCCACGGAGTGTCGTAAGTGCGACAGGAGATCGGATCTTATATTTATTTGCCTTTTGAGGGGAAGCAGGGCACACGAGCAAAACTCCCGCCACATATTTTCCCAACCTACTTAGAAATTCTCTAGTCGTAGGACCATTTGTGTTCTATTTTACGCCTTCCGGACCCAACTTCTGGACGGAGAAGAGAAAAGATGTTAGGTAAACCGAAGCACTTGATGAGCTTTATGTGCTTGGAAAACCAAATAGTCACTCAGCAACTTAACGCTACAGGAAATTAAAGTAAATCATAGTCGTTGGCTGTCCACCGTCTCCCTTCGTGGCAAACTATTAGTAGTTAAAGCCAAGCCACCACTAGACGGGGATCGGCTTTCCTTTCTTCCTCTCCCAAATAAATTCTGGGGACATTTCTCAATTAAAGTTCATTTACATGGGCGCCCCGGTGTCTAATAGTCCATTAATCAATTCCATCCGTGTCTGCCAAGACCTGGGGAAATAAATGATTCACGCTCCACACCAGCAGCACCACGCGATGGGATTATACAATGAAGAGTTAAGGGCTTTGAGTCTATCATCATCAAAATAGCAGTGCTTAAGCCACATTTTTGAGGTCGGGAATTAAGCCTGTGTCGCATGTCGGTGTCAGGGAAAGATTAAACCATCCGTTTAATATTTCGCATTAGGTATGGGTCATACGCATCAACCCAGCTTTGTTTTCCGCGATTATCTAGTAATTCGATTCTGTTGGGGAAAGATACTACCGGCACAGTTTCAATCCCAGATTAAAAATTAATTTCTCACGTGTCTGTTGCCACGCCTTTGGAAATGCAGCAAGATTTGATGTCTGGGATTTGTGGGGCGGGTGCAGGGGATGGTCGAACGAGCCCAGGAGCCATGGTTAAAATCCGAACTTTCACTGACGGCAAAGATCGTCCATGGATGTTGAATGCGCGTACATTGATTTCATACATTGTGAAAGGTTGAAGGTTCGTGACCAGTGTTGAATTTATGTCGCTGTGTACCTTTAAAAAAGTTAAATACGAGCATACCATTAAAACTGTACCTTCTTTTTCTGAAGGGATTAAATGTAAAATGAATATAAAAAGTCCTTACATTGATTTGCATCATCTTCGCCTCCACTTTGTCCTCCGCATTTTCATCCACCGCCACAGCCGTTGTCGGCCTCGTCACATTCCCACGATTGACGGCGGATAAAACAGCTGCCTGGATGTAGGAGTCATTGGCATCAAAATGATCCGGGAAAATGATTTTTGAGTCCTTCCCCTTTTGTGTGGTCGGAGGAGAAGCCGTTGTCGTCGTGGTTGGGCCATTTTGGTCACTGTATCCCAAACCCGTGTACGGAGCATCAAAGCTTCTCAGAGTTGTGACATTGACGACGTATTCTGTCACCGTGTCAGGATTCCTCAGCGGAATAGACCATGACACATTGATGGAGGAGGATGACACGGCCACCGCCTCCACGTTCAGTGGCTCACTCGGCAGGATTTCTACAAGACGTGACGTAATGATAAAAGAAAATGACGACGTGTGATCGCCGATATTTGAACGGGGTGTTTAACGCCCGCCCAAATAACACATGTCATGTCAGGCGGGATCCCATGCATGCATGACCGACGTGACTGCTCAGGCGGAGGAATGAACGACAAAAACAGGAAATTGAAAGTGTATCCTCCTCATCTTCAAGACGAAGGGGTGGCGGCGGGTTCCCTCCCGCCCCATGTTAAGTTCAAAAGCTCAAAATCCTTTGATGGGAAAATCCGGAGATTTCTCACTTGCTTGAAGGGTTTTATAAAAAGAAATGCTGCTAGTATTCTGCTCTCTCAGTCCAGGAACCGGGATATTTAGTAGGCGGGAGGAACAATAGGTCCACTTCCTTCGTCCGAGGAGAAGATGGGAAAGACGATTCATTTAAATAGTGAAGAGGACCCATCAAAAGAAAGTCCTTCTCTTATTAGCATTTCATTATACATTCATTCATTCCTTTTTGACTTCCAACTCCTTGGCTGGGCCTAGCAATTTCTTCCTCGAAGGGAAAAACAATTGAATAAAGGAAGACAATCTGGGAGGACAACACTAAACTTGCTCAGATTGCACGTGGGGGAAGGAACGACCCTGCCTTGTTTTCAATTTAATTTTTACTTCTATCTCCTGACTATCTCAAAATCTGAATTTATAAATCCACCGGTTGCTACTGGGAAGTACCTGGTTTGGCAGGTACTTACTCCACATATGGGAAAGGAAATGAATTTTCTAAAATTGTAGGTTACATCGCCCTCGGAAATGTAATCGAGGTTTGCTTCCTGCGTAAGTGAAAACTCCCTGAGCCAGACAAATCTGCCCATCATCAGCCGAGGAGGATCAAAATGTTCGAAATTCGGTGGAACGGATGTGGGAAGCTTATATTACCGGATAAAAAGTACTTCCTACTGCGTAGTCAGAAGTACTATGAGATTCTCACATATTTTTAGGTCAAAGGGTCAAAATTAATACTTACCAACGCCATCCGCAATGCAGCTGAAAGAAATTAAATTTTGATGTTATCCTGAATATTTATGACTATAAAATAAAATTGTTTAATAATTGCAAACATAAAATTCCTGTACCTCAGTGTCCTTTCAATATGAGTTGGGCAGGAGAAATGTGTTTTGACGTTGTCCGTCACCGTCGTGTACTCCCCGCGACAAAGGTCTTGGCAAATGTCCGGCACCCTTTCCCGAACACAGCAACCAACGTGATCTCTTCCGTCTAAATTAAGGTAAACCCAATGATTTCATTCCATGGCAAACTTGATTAACAAAGTAAATCATAAATGTACACAGTGGGGGGTCATCGCGGAAATACCGTACATACGTCATACATACACACCCGTGTACTTCAAGCATGGGGAGAGGGCGTTCTAATTAGAATAGTTTGTTTGAAGCACGGTCAATTCCCATTGACCAGTACAGTGCGGTGCCCAACAGACACGCACACATTTATGATATGTCAATTCTGAATGATCAAAGGGGTCGTATTATAATGTATACTACTAATTGGTCACACACACTGGGGTGGCCATATTCGTTCGTGACTTTAGCTGGACATGAAAAGGGAAAAATCAACTGTAAAGTTGGCATCGGCATGATACGCCACAGGAAATTGAAGTCGTACGCATAACCCACAAAATTCCACATCATCGTGGATGAAAGATTAAGTTAATCCGCTTTACCTGCCATGCATTTGACGATTTGGGGAAAGTCATTCTCGCATTGCGTAGGTTCACCCGTACTTCCATCCAGGATCGTCCTCAAAGTGCAAAATCCCAAGCATCCCTTTGATACGTTGTGCGCCATACAACAATCTACAAATAGATACACATAAATATATCTATAATTAGTTTCCTGTCAACTAGTAACGTGTAGTTCAAGAAGCAGTGTATAACAAACCTGTGTAGTTATGACCCATAATTGACCCGGATCCCTAATTTACAATACAAGTTTAATAATGTAAATTGGATTAATACATTTATAATTTTTAAGAATTGTTCATATCTATATCTACCTTGTAACTGAATGGATTGTCAAATGAAATTTCACCATGTCCTGCCGCCTTGCCAGTTTCATTTGGTGCTTGGATCGATAGTGATATGACTAGAATTTCCATGTAAAAAAAAATAATTAGTGTTGATAAATGGAATCCAATGCGGGAGGTTTTTTTTTAACAAAATGTTGACAGGGTCTATATTTATTTTCTCCATCAATAGAAATGAAAAATGGGACTCTTTAAGATCGTATCTAGTGTGTCCTCTTCTCTTTGTCTGGGTTAGTTATATTTGATTTGTAGCCAGAGCCACAAATAGCAAAAACCTAATCTAAATTGGATTGTGGAAGACAGAGGCAGTTCAAACCCCAAGCGATAAGCTAACCTTACCACAGCATTTTGAATTCACGTTTGTGCTAATTAATTCCATGTCTGAGGAGAAGGAACAATGGAAAAGGGTTTCCCGGAGCCCGTGCCAAGACATCCATTCTTACCTGTCAGATTATGGAATGATCTCAATACGGGGGTTGTGTTCACTTCACAAATGTACATTCCACTGTCTGAAGTTTGAGTTGATCCGATTGCCAAAACCCAGACATCACCACCTAAAACCCAGAAAGCAAATTGAGGTCTTACAGAATTCAAGATCTGGGAGCGCGGGAGCTTAAAGGAAATCGACTCAAGGACCACACTGCACTGCTCTCAGCCCTACAAACGCATTGTACGTGTTACGTGTATTTGTATTTGACTCTCAAGTTGTAAATCCATTGCCGCCTAAATCCTAATGTATTCAGGACGTGGAAGTGGAAGTGTTTGCTCCTGGAAATCTTTGGCGAATACGAAGTAAAGTCATTTACGGGGAAGGAAGTTTAGTCACTTGCAGAAATATTTGCTCTCATTTTGCGAAACGAAACTGAATCCAAAGTATACATTTACATTTAATGAAATTCAAAGGTGGAATTGTACAATTTGTAGTTGTGCTACGCTGTAGTTTGACATTTACGCGGAAGCACTCGTAATTAAAACCCAAGGTCTGCAAAGGGCGACCGGACGATGGTAGGCGTGACGTGCAACAGAAACGGTTTAATTTCACCTCATATTTATTTAAAACATTTTGGAAAAGCATTTAAGGGAATCCCAAATTCCTCGCCGTCTCAAAATGTCGTGTCGTCGTCGTAAGCTGAAGGATAATATATTCATGATCCTATCATAAGACACTCGTGTAACTTCATTGTGAGAACCCGCACACAAGTTGCGGAGGATGGAGGTGCCTGGAATTTATGTCATCAATTTCCTCCGAGTGTCCTCCTCGCCTTGTTCGAAAATGTCTTCCGAAGTACATAAAAGGACAGAGAAATCTACCTGTGTATTATTACATTTACACTAAAAGCCTATTTCCTTCACATCCAAAGGAGGGGGAACAGGATCGGCATGGCGGGAAACACGAGAATCAGCCATTGCCATTTCTCAAGGTCCACGCCGCGCCATTCCCCATTCCCCGCCCCATCCATTGCAGCGAAGCAAATGCATTTATTCCCGTCGCACCGGATCTTCTCTTGACTAAAAGTTAACATTACACGAAGGGAAAGTGAAAGTTGAGTCCTTCGCAATGTTAGAAGGCAGGGAAAGTGTGAAAGAGTTTGTAGTTTCCATCTAAACAATTTTATTGTGAAGGACGGGGTCGTTGGATGGGAGGAACATGACATGTATTATGACACGTCTCAACTGTAAATGAATTTAAATAGCGGAGTGGGACAAGGCGGGATAGATATTGCGGTGCAGTGCAGTGGGCTGAGAGCCTCACTTGAATTGAATGGGAGAGGATGAGGAGGGCTTTTAATACATAATAAATGGAGCCATGTACCCGCATCATGGAATACTCGCACTCTTTCATCGGACGTCACTCTTGACTCTTCTGCTGTGAGGATTTTAGGACCCGCCTTCCCTTGCTCAACTTTCTTCCAAACCACGGTTGCATTCCCTAATTGACGGACCACACAGGTGAGGGCCGCATTCTGCCCTTCAACAACAACCATTGGGATGTGCGGTGTGTCATTGATGTTTGGAGCCCCTGCAAATTAAATGATTACAATGAGATGGGTACAGTAGTTAAAGTTGGTTTTGCTTCCAAAACCCGGCAATGTAAACTTGTTAGATTTAATAATGACTAAAATAATTTGCGGTCGGCTTTAACCACTGTCTGCAATGACAGTTGACCTTTTTTACTGTACTGTCTAAAACATTTAACGTGTCCCAACAAACATTTGAAACAGATGTAGTAGAAAATGTCAAATAAAATAATTAGTCTTAGACTAAAAACAATTTTTACTAAACCTTCGTTCAGAATTCTGCTAGCAGGGAATTGCCTGTCCGGACCTGGACACAGCGTACACTTAAATTGTGGAATAAAATAATTTAGGATCGACGTTAGCCCCCATCAATAATTCCATTGGACTTTCGTTTAAATTTCAGTTTTGTTTATTTCTCTCTCGTCTCTCGTGTGTTTCACATTACAGGTATCACGTATCCCACTTACTATTCAAAATATTTTGCATCAAAGCATCCAACCATCCGAGCGCCCTGTTTCTCCAC